>MCJB01035855.1:148773-162449 GCA_002018475.1 Nicotiana obtusifolia | reverse complement strand
GGGGGGGGGGGTAAGGTACTAGGACTGTCAGGAAAGTCATTGGCAGCTATATCTTCCTGCCCGTCTTGTTTAAACTTCATAAACTTGAATGCTGTAACATTTTCATTTCATTGTGTAATTAGCTTCATTAGCAATTTATAATAAAGCAGAGTACACTTCTGCTCATACTTTTATCTCACAGTGCGTATGAATTCAGGCTGATGAAGATGAAAGTAATTGGCAGAGAAAGAGGCTAGATGAGGAGCCAGCATGGTCACATAATTCTCCTCACGTAATTTCACAGTTAGCTCAGTGCTTTAGTGAGTTCAAATTATTCCAATTTACCACCTGAATAATTTCATAAATGGTCGCTGCATCTGTATCTTTTTTGCCTACAGTTCAGAAAGTTTCTCCTAGGTAGTGTAGGTTAGTCTTTCAAATCTTTCTTCTTCTTTTTTTTGTTAAATTCATAATACAGGAAATATGTTGTTTTACGAATCTTGTGCTTCTTTTACATTGCAAAATTTTGGGATTGTCAAAATGGAAAGTTGGGAACTGTTACTCTTTCTGCAATATATATGTGAGCCTGAACATCTTTCATCACCAGTGTTACTATCTAGAAAGAAGTCCTCATATTTTAAGTTTGGAGGCTGTATAAGCCAAACTGGACAAGTATATGGCCTAATTAGGATAAACATGATACATCATAGACTAGTAAAAGGGCAGCCCTGTGCACTAAGCTCCTGCTATGTGCGGGTCCAGGGAAGGCCTGGACCACAAGGGTCTATTGTAGCAGCCTTATCCTGTATTTCTGCAAGAGGTTGTTTGCATGACTTGAACCTGTGACCTCCTGGTCATATGGCAGCAACTTTACTAGTTACGCCAAGGCTCCCCTTCGTACATCATAGACTAGTGCATGGTGCAAATTGTCGGAAGAACAATGCGAAGAATAGTGAAAAAGAAAGACTTCAACATAAAACTTCAAGAAGCACATCTTTGATTATCTTTTTCGAGTTGTTGTTCCCTTTACGTAATATGTTAATCGACTAATGTGTACATTTCCATTGTTATTTGTTCATATCACTTATCAGATTTTGATGGCTGTAGCTAATGCTATGGTTGGACCACGAGCATGGATAGGAGGAATCTTCAACCGCTCGGGCAATAAACGGTTCGGAAGCGATAAATATCTTGACTACCCTTTAACTCCTCTTCAGGTAAACCGTAGTACCATAGGCCTTTGAGTTTAGCTGACCTTTCCCTCTATTTCATGTCTATCCAAGTTATATAGGCTTCTACCCTTTAACTCCTCTTCAGGTAAACCGTAGTACCATAGGCCTTTGAGTTTGGCTGACCTTTCCCTCTATTTCATGTCTATCCAAGTTATATAGGCTTCTTTTTTAGCCTATCTGGTTGAGTCGGTTCCTTGGTGAAGTGGTTCTTTCTGGTGGTAGAAATTGTTGAGACTATTATGGAAGTTCTTTTGTTACTTCTCTTTGTAGTTTATACCTTCGTAACATCTTTATTTAACTTCTGCCAGGAAGAAAGATTACGCAGGCTTCAAGAACGGCTAGGAGTACCTTTTGATGAAACACACCTAGATCATCAAGTATATCCAAAATGCTTGTTCTATTTTCATTTCCATGCTAATTTCAGTTCATGTCTTGAGCCGAGGGTCTATTGAAAACAATCTCTCTACCTTTACCAGGTAGGGGTAAGGTCTGCGTACACACTACCCTCCCCAGACTCCACTTGTGGGATTAAACTGGATTTTTTGTTGTTGTTGTTGTTGCTAATTTCAGTTCAAAGTTATAAATTCTAATCCCTTGGGGATAGTGAAATTGCAAGTTGCAAAGGTCATGTATAGGGGATATTTTACAAGGGACTTGGAATAGTATATTAATTGATCTAGGTTGCGACCATTTGTTTTACAGTCTATCAACAGCATGTTGTTTTGATATGACTTAACTCATGAAACATGTGATCCCAATATTCTTCTATGACCACTATGTTTATTTAAATTTATAAAATATGTACTTATGTTCACTTCGTATGAAAAATCTTTTAAACTTACATAGACGTATTATTCAGAGTAATAATTGATGCAGGCCACATCAGTAATTTTGCAAGAAGGCACCTCGTTAGTTCAATATGCCAAAATTTTGCAAGAAGTCACTAAAACATTCTGCCACTCTAATTTCATGGAAAGCATTGAGATCACTATTTTATCACATCTAATCTAAATGATATTGTCGGTATCAATTAACCTATCAAAGCAGTAACTTAGTTTATCTGCAGCATAGCAGAAAGTTGGATCCCTTAGTTGCCTCTGCATGGATTTTGTTTCTATCTGTACCTGCATCTCTTTTGGATTATGATATCACTTATGTTTTTCTGGTTATAACCTGTATTTTAGCAAATAATTAACTCCAATTTCAGGAAGCTCTTCAAGCTTTATGGAATGCAGCATTTCCAAATGTTAAGCTTAAAAGTTTGATCTCCGAGCAGTGGAAAGATATGGGCTGGCAAGGAGCAAACCCATCGACTGACTTCAGGTAAAGTTCAGCAATTTTGACCCTCAATTTTTTGTCAAGATACATTAACATTCCTGTCTTATTCCTAGAAAGAAATGTGTAAGACCTCTTAGTGAGAGGAGATTCATTTCTATTTGTCAACTGTAGTAATAGGACGTAACAGTTTGCTTTTTAATCTATGGAGAAAAAGGTATCCAACTATCCATTTGCAACGTTCATCTAATGGAACTTCTATGACAATCAGCAGATAGCTAAGGATTAGGAAAAGTTAATTCTTGGCTTTGCTCTCTTTAACTCTTTGTTACAATAAAAAGAAAAGGGCAGCCCGGCGCACTAAGCTCCTGCTATGCGCGGAGTCCGGGGAAGAGCCACAAGGGTCTATTGTACGCAACCTTACCCTGCATTTCTGCAAGAGGTTTTTTCCACGGCTTGAATGCATATCTCAAATATCTCACCAACCTCCGGCACTTAGTTTACTTTAGTTGTCTAAGATATTATTCTCATTTGAGAAATCATCTTGTTGTAGGGGTTGTGGATTTATTTCACTCGAGAATTTGCTGTTTTTCGCAACAAGATATCCGGTATGATCCTTTGTCTGTTCTGCAAAGAGCTTAAATTGCTCAATAGGATAAGTGTTCATAGTATGATTGTGGCATAATAAATCATAACTAATTGCGTATATTCAAAATCAAGGCTTGTTTTCATAGGTTGCTTTTCAAACGAAGTGGATCAAGGGCAACGTGGGAGTATCCATTTGCAGTTGCTGGGATTAATGTTTCATTCATGTTGATTCAGATGCTGGACTTATACTCAGGTGATTTAACGTTTTAAGTGATTAATGTTTCATTCTTTATTGATGCTTATTGTCTCAAAAGTATACATTTTGCGAAACTTCCCTGTTCATTCTGATCCAGCATTGACTTTCTTCTTTTTCTCTTGCAGAAAAGCCAAAGTGTCTTCCGGGAATTAATTTCGTTAAGTTATTAGGAGGTAAGCCAGTCATACAGACAGAAAATTAACCTAAGTACTTCCGAATCAGGGTGCTTTCTAGATGAACCTTTCCGCTAAAAAAACTGCAGATGATGACGAGGCATTTGATGTTCTATACTGTATAGCGTTCGCGATGATGGATGCACAGTGGCTGGCTATGTGTGCTTCATATATGGAGTTTAAGGTATACTTCTCTTTCTCTCCCTCTCTCTTCATTACACTATGTCTTGTCCAATCGCCCAAAGGCGAATTCAGGATTTGAACTTTATGAGTTCAAGTTATCTGAATCAATTTAGTGGATTTTTAACACATATACAGGATTTGAGCTAAAAGCTGCTAGGTTCGGATGAACCCGTATCTAGTACCCTACATCCGCCCGTACTCTCGCCCTTCCATTTCTCACACACGTGTTGATCATATGAGGAACATGTCATGAGCTTATAAATTAAGACTAACCCCAACACACTTGTTTATAGAAAATTATAATGCTGATTATTTTTTGATTGAACACTATCATTTATGAGAAAGCTTTAAACAAACATGTCCTTTAGTTCAAACACAACTTCCATTTCTATGTGATTTCACTTCATAAGCACGGTATAGTTATAGAATTCGCTGTGCATCCACATCAGAATATCCTTTGCTAAACTGATATTGGAGATGAAGGGTTCCAAAGTTTATGATCTATGACTTTACTCACATTATTTTTCACTGATGTGTTTGTCCGAAGAACAGTCATATGTTTAGCATAAATAGTTAGTCCTATGATCTGTAATTGTAGATCTAAAACAAAACAGAATGTTTCACAATATGTAGCTTACTTTTCCTCTATATTCTACTAAGAGTTTTAGTTTTATTCCTTCAGGATGTTTTGCAAGCGACAAGGACGCAATTAGAGAGGGAATTATCATTAGAAGATATACAAAGAATAGAAGATCTGCCAGCATACAACCTGATATAGCACATACACTTCTTATTCCCCTCTGTAATAACTGATATAGCTCACTCATTCTGCAGTTTGGTTAGAATGCGATGAAATGATTGAGATACATCCAATAGCTAAACCTGAATTTTTCTGTACAAAAAGGTGGTAGTTTACGCAACTCAAACATTACTGAATAGGTTTCCAATGTTTTATAGGATCTTTTTAGTCCTGTCAGTAAAAAATATAGAGAACTTCTAGAGCTTTTACTTTAATTTTGTATGATATCGGAGTGAGAAGAGCTTAATGGACATGAAAGATTCATATTTCCGATCCAGTGTGCTTGGGATTTATTGATGTGTAGTTGTTGAACGTTACTGAATAGATGAAAGAAGTCTTGCCACAGGCTGGCTAACTATTTTTGCCAGTTCTGAGTTAGGCAAAGTCCTATTCTGCAATTTTTTATCTGTTGTTTCCTTTGCGTCGGCTATCTTATTATTTTGTCGTCATTACTGTTTCTTTTCTCTAGTATTTCCATCATGGCCTCCTCACTACTTGTTTTTTTCCTGCTTTGTTTTTTCCTCAACAGAGCCAAGAGAGCATATAACTAGTATTCGAATATGATTTGATAAAATGCTGTCTTTTCTTACACTTGATATTAGGAAAGAAGACTGAAAAAGTGTCTCGACACAAGCCCGTGGCACATATTGTCCGCTTTGAACTTAGGTCCCACGAGTTTGTGTTTTGGCCTACATCACATTGAACCCGAAAAGCGTGTGTACCATGTGAATTTGTGTCATGCTTTATAAAGCTCTTCAATTTCCTCTCACATTCCGTTGTGGGATACATCTAAGGTGATATGTTCGCCCTTCTTTAGAAGCTTGCCAGCGTAGAAGTCTGTCAGTCCTACTTGGCCCGCCCTGATCAGCCTGCCCTCCGTTATGGGCATCACATTCAGTTAAATAACATGTGTCGTGTATATAAATTTTTATCAATTAACCATAATCAGTAGGTAAGTGACATTTATTAAGAGTATATCTATGTACCTCTTAAGGTTAAATACGTTTTAAACATTGAATAAAGAAAAAATAAAACCAAATAATATTGTATATCCAACTTGATTTGATCTAATAATTTCTTTCTATTTTGTTTTTGTCAAGAAAAAGAAAGACAACACTATCTGTGTGATAGAATGAACAAGAATAAGTTATTCACATAATCATATTTGTGGTTGATGATGATAGCCACCACATCTATAGTGTGCTTTAGGTTTGCTTGAAAAAGTTATTTACTTTATATTATTTTCAACTTATTTGACCTATAATCATCTTCTTGTACCAAATGATATTTACTTTATATTATTTTCAAATGACGTCGGTTTATTATAAGGAGAACTTTTTGCTAAGCGATATCAGATGATACTGTGTTTCAGCCACTTACAGGAAGAAGAAACTCAAATTGCCATAATCCTTACATAATCACGAGATAAATGTTAGTGTTGCAAACTTTAATAATTTCTTGCCATGGATTGCAAGAATTGAAAAGACAAAAGGTGTAATATCACAATTATTTTTTAACAGTGATACTGGTGGACACATCTCATTCAAAAGCCAAAGTAAAAGTATGTGTCTAAGAAAAATATTTGGTTGAGAATTTCTTTGGTTTGGTAAGAAACTTTGTTGAATTTCTTTAATTTGATAGCCAACTTTGTTGATTTCTTTGGTTTGGTAGCCGCTTTGTTGAATTGTCAACATTGAAGAAAAAGAAGGAAAAGTATGTGCAAATTGTCAAATATAATAGGCTTTAGAGAGTGAGGCTTTGGCTATAAAAGGAGAGCTTTGGCTCTCATTTCTATACACCAACAAAGAGAGAAAGAAAGAGTGAGGTTTCACAGACAGGGTATAAGAAAATAGTCTGTGAGAATATCAAAAGAGGGTTATTTCTATTGAGTGTTGTAGTGGTCTTTGGAGTATTTCACTCGAACGTACAAAGTGTAAAATTCCTTGTTATAGTGATATCACTTGCTCGTCTCAGGGCTGTAGTTTTTTCCTTATTCAAAAGTGTTTTGCACGTAAAAATCGTGATGTCGTTGTCACTCTTTTATTCTTGTTAATTCCATTTCTCAGTGCTATATTATTATTCCGCTTTTAATACTATAAATATTATTTCTGTAGGGGGTTTATTCCCAACAACTGGTATCAGAGCACAAGTTCTGCTTGTTCACAGAAATACTATTCACTGCCGGTAGTACTATACTCGGTAAAAAAACAAAAATTTCGGAGTAAAGTACGAGGTCGCAAAATTCAAAGGAGATAACGGTTTCTCAACATGGCAAAGAAGGATGAGGGATCTGCTCATCAAACAAGGTATACACAAAGTACTAGATGTTGATGCCAAAAATTCTGATACCATAAAAGCTGAGGAAGGGCTGACTTGGATGAAAGGGCTGCTAGTGCAATTAGGTTGCACTTATCAGAGGATGTGGTAAATAACATCATTGATGAAGACACCGCATGTGGCATTTGGACAAGGTTAGAAAGCCTATACATGTCCAAGCGCTGACAAATAATTGTACCTGAAGAAGCAGCTATATGCCCTACACATGTGTGAAGGTACGAATATTTTGTCACATTTAAATGTGTTTAACGAACTAATCACACAGTTCGCCAATCTCGGAGTGAAAATCGAGAAAGAAGATAAAGCCATCTTACTATTGAACTCATTACCATCTTCATATGATAATTTGGCAACAACACTCCTGCACGATTAGACTACTATTGAGTTGAAAGATGTCACATCGACTCTTCCACTCAATGAGAAGATGAGAAAGAAGCCTGAAAATCAAGGACATGCTCTCATCACAGAAGGCAAAAACAGGAGTTATCAAAGGAGTTCGAGCAATTATGGTAGATCCGAAGCTCGTGGGAAGTCCAAGAACCAATCCAAATCAAGAGCCAGAAATTGCTACAATTGTGAACAATCAGGTCACTTCAAAAGAGATTGCCCAAAGACAAGGAAGGGCAAAGGTGAAAGCAGTGGCCAGAAGAATGACGACAACACAACCTCCATGGTGCAAAACAATGATAATGTTTTCCTCTTCATAAATGAGGAAGAGGAATTCATGCACTTATCAGGTCCAGACTTGGAATGGGTGGTTGATACAGCAGCATCTTACCATGCCAGACCGGTAAGAGAAATTTTTTACAGATATGTATCAGGTGATTTTGGAACTGTGAGAATGGGTAACACGAGTTATTCAAAGATTGCGGTGATTGGTGACATTCGTATCAAGATAAATATCGGATGCACATTGGTTCTAAAAGACGTGCGTTATGTACCTCATTTGTGGATGTACTTGATCTCGGAAATTGCTTTAGACCGAGATGGATACGAGAACTATTTTGCAAATCAAAAGTGAAGACTCACCAAGGGATCATTGTGATTGCAAAGGCAGTTGCTCGTGGCACGTTGTATAGGACAAATGCAGAAATATGCCAAGGTGAATTGAACGCGACAGAAGATGACATTTCTGCAGATTTGTGGCACAAAAGAATAGGTCATATGAGCGAGAAGGGATTGCAGATTCTTGCCAGGAAATCACTCATTTCTTAAGGCAAAGGTACAAAGGTAAAACCTTGTGACTACTGTTTATTTGGTAAGCAGCATAGAGTCTCATTTCAGACATCGTCTGAAAGAAAATTGAATATACTTGATCTGGTATATTCTGATATTTGTGGTCCAATGAAAATTGCATCAATGGGAGGTAACAAATATTTATTACTTTTATTGATGATGCTTCACGAAAATTGTAGGTTCATAGTTTGAAAATCAAAGATCAGGTGTTTCAAGTTTTCTAGAAGTTTCATGCTATGGTGGAAAGGGAGGCAAGCCAAAAGCTAAAGCGTCTCCGAAGTGACAATGGAGGTGAGTACACTTCAAGAAAATTTGAAGAGTATTGTTCAAGCCATGGGATCAAACATGAAAAGACAGTTCGTGGAACCCCACAACATAATGGCGTAGCCGACAGGATGAACCACACAATTGTGAAGAAGGTGAGAAGCATGCCCAAAATGGCTAAACTGCCTAAGTCATTATGGGGTGAAGCAGTTCAGACAACCTGTTACTTGATTAATAGGAGTCCATCAGTTCTGTTGGAGTTTGACATCCCAAAGAGAGTTTGGACCAACAAGGAGAAATCATACTCGCATCTAAAGGTGTTCGGTTGTAGAGCTTTTGCACATGCACCAAAGGAGCAGAGAATAAAGCTGAATGATAAATCTGTTCCTTGCATATTCATCGGATATGGAGATGAAGAGTTCGGATACAGATTGTGGGATCCTGTAAAGAAGAAGGTCATCAGAAACAGAGATGTAATCTTCCGAGAAAGTGAAGTTGGAACGGCTGATGATATGCCAGAGAAGGACAAGAATGGTATAATTCCTAACCTTGTTATTATTCCTTCTACTTCTAACAATCGCACAAGTACAGAAAGTAGGATCGACGAGGTTACCGAGCATGGGAAGCAACCTGATGAGGTTATTAATCAGGAGGAGCAACTTGATGATAATGTCGAGCAAGTGGAGCACCCAACTCAGGGAGGAGAACAACCTCAACCTCTGAGAAGATCATAAAGGCCAAGGGTAGAGTCATGCAGGTACCCTGCAACAGAATATGTCCTTATCAGTGATGAGGGGGAGCCAGAAAGTCTTAAAGAGGTATTGTCCCATACAAAAAAGAACCAGTGGATGAAAGCCATGCAAGAAGAGATGGAATCTTTGCAGAAAAATGGCACGTACAAGCTGGTTGAACTTCTAAAGGGTAAAAGACCACTCAAATATAATTAAACAAAAGAAAGATGAAAATGCCAAGCTGGTCAGATACAAAGCTTGATTGGTGGTTAAAGGCTTCGAACAGAAAAAGGTATTGATTTTGACGAAATTTTCTCACCTGTTGTCAAAATGACTTCTATTCGAACAATTTTGAGCTTAGCAGCTAGCCTAGATCTTGAAGTGGAGTAGTTGGATGTGAAAACTGCATCTCTTCATGGTGATTTGGAAGAGGAGATTTATATGGAGCAGCCAGAAGGATTTGAAGTAACTGGAATGAAACACATGGTGTGCAAATTGAATAAGAGTCTTTATAGATTGAAGCAGACACCAAGTCAATGGTACATAATGTTTGACTCATTCATGAAAAGTCAAACATACATAAAGACCTATTTTGATTCATGTGTATACTTCAAAAGATTTTCTGAAAATAACTTTATTATATTATTGTTGTATGTGGATGACATGTTAATTGTAGGAAAAGACAAGGGGTTGATCGCAAAGTTGAAAGGAGATTTGTCCAATTCATTTGACATGAAGGACTTGGGCCCAATACAACAAATTCTAGGTATGAAGATAGTTCGAGAGTGAACAAGCAGAAAGTTGTGGCTGTATCAGGAGAAGAACATTGAACTTGTACTAGAACGCGTCAACATGAAGAATACGAAGCCAGTCAGCACACCTCTTGCTAGTCATCAAGAAAATGTGTCCTACAACAGTGGAGGAGAAAGGGAACATGACTAAAGTTCCTTATTCTTCAGCAGTCGGAAGCTTGATGTATGCAATGGTATGCACCAGACCTGATAGCAGATTCCTTGAAAATCCTAGAAAGGAACATTGGGAAGCAGTCAAGTGGATACTCAGGTACCTAAGAGGTACTGTAGGAGATTGCTTGTGCTTTGGAGGATCTGATCCAATCTTGAAGGAATACACGGATGCTGATATGGCCGATGATACTGATAATAGAAAATCCACTACTGGATATCTATTTACTTTTTTCGGGGGAGCTATATCATGGCAGTCTAAATTGCAGAAGTGTGTTGCACTTTCAACAACTGAAGCATAGTATATTGCCTCTACATAAGCTGGCAAGGAGATGGTATGGCTGAAGCGGTTTCTTCAAGAGCTGGAATTGCATCAAAGGGAGTATGTCGTCTATTGTGACAGTCAAAGTGCAATAGACTTGAGCAAGAACTTCATGTACCATGCAAGAATAAAGCATATAAATGTGAGATATCATTGGATTCGTGAGCATGTGGAGAACGAATCTTTACAGGTCAAAAAGATTCATACGAGTGAAATCCTGCTGATATGTTGACCAAGGTGGTATCAAGAGACAAATTCGAGCTATGCAAAGAACTTGTCGACATGCACTCAAACTAGAAGACAGTGCTACCTCCTCTAGATGAATGAGACTAGAGGGGGAGATTGATGGGATCCATCTCATTCAAAAGCCAAAGTCATGTGCCTAAGGAAAATATTTGGCTGAGAATTTCTTTGGTTTGGTAGCCAACTTTGTTGAATTTCTTTGATTTGGTAGCTAACTTTGTTGAATTGTCAACATTGAAAAAAAAGAAGAAAAAGTGTGTGCAAATTATCAAATATAGTAGGCTTTAGAGAGTGAGGCATCGGCTATAAAAGGAGAGCTTTGGCTCTCATTTCTACACACCAACAAAGAGAGAAAGAAAGAGTGAGGTTTCACAGATAGGGTATAAGAAAATAGTCTGTGAGAAAAATACGCGATATTGTAGTGAGGTGGGAATATCAAAAGAGGGTTATTTCTTTTGAGTATTGTAGTGGTCTTTGGAGTATTTTACTCGGACCTATAAAGTGTAAAATTCCTTGCTATAGTGATATCAATTGCTCGTCTCGGGGCCGTTGTTTTTCTCTTATTCAAAAGGGTTTTCCACGTAAAAATCTTGATGTCGTTGTCATTCTTTTATTTGTTAATTACCGTTTCTCGATGCTACGTTATTATTCCGCTTTTAATACTGTGAATATTATTTCTGTAGGGGATTTATTCCCGACAGATACAAATCGAAAACAATAATAAAAAACTAAAGTGGCCTGTTCTACCAATTCTATAGTTTCATAAAAGAGAAACTTTATCATGATATGAACAGACGGATCAAAAGATCACAAATTAAAATAGATTTATAGATATTTAAATCTTCTTTGATATTACACTTATTTATTATTTTATGGCTTTGCAGAAAATAGCAGTACAATAATTGGGATTTTAATGATTACTTTCATGCATTTACCCTTTATTCTAATAACTTTCTCCATTTATAATTCTTTTCCTCCGAACACGTTTAAAGTTGCAGCCTGAGAATTATTGAACGACTCCCTCTGTCATAATTTATATAGCGTATTTTTCTTTTTAGTTTGCACCTATTATATATCCTTATATAGATATAATTTACGTCTAAAATTCTTATCTTACTCATAATAAAATATTTATTATCACACAAATATATTAATAATTTATTTTTAAAAAAATTAAACTTCGTACCAAGTCAATCACAGCACATAAATTAAGACGAAGGAGGTATTAAAATTTACCCAATAAAAGAAAGCCTAACACTTCCAAAAGATCACACCCTTTGTGGAAATTCTGAGCAATTAGTGATGGATCATGCCAAACTTTATTGGCGATTGCACAAACTTATTGTCGTGTTGTTATTGGACCACAAGCCTAAGTGACATTTTAAATAATTTTTTTCTAAAGAAAACTTTATATCCAATATTGAGCTAGTCCAATTATCAGGTGCTAAATCATACAATCCCCTGCCCTACACCTATATATTGCCTATTGGATCACCATAGTTCCAAATTTGAAATGATTAACTTATATATATAGTGTTTGTATAAGATATTTTTACACTTTTATTGTAGTTTAGTATGTTATGTTAGATAACTTATCATATATTTTTAAGTTACTAATTACATCTATTCTGAACGAATACTTAATGTTATCTTTTTGATGAGCAAACAGCTTATACCAACTAAGTTCTACTCCCTCCCTCCGTTTATTTTTACTTGTCCACTATTAATTTTACATATTCTTTAAAAAATAACAAATATAATGCATAGTTTATCATGATACCGATATTAATTAATGTATATTCTTAATGGATTTAAAAAATAATTTGGAAGAGTATTTACTGCTAAGGGCAAAACAGGAAAAATACTTCCAGTGGTCTTCTAGCCTCAGAAGAAGTCATGTCCGTCCCGAGCATCTGCAACGTCCTTCTTTGATATTCTAATCTGGGAGAACTAAAGGACTAACCCATTCGGTGACTTTCGCGATCGCCCTCACTAAACCAGCTTGAATCTGAACTACGATTCAAATCAAATCTTACCGAAATAGGATTTTC
Organism: Nicotiana obtusifolia; assembly: GCA_002018475.1. Taxonomy (NCBI): domain Eukaryota; kingdom Viridiplantae; phylum Streptophyta; class Magnoliopsida; order Solanales; family Solanaceae; genus Nicotiana; species Nicotiana obtusifolia. The sequence goes on along the minus strand of MCJB01035855.1, from coordinate 149,818 downwards.
TTTTCGAGCCATATGTGCTTAGACTTTACTTTTTTCCCTTATTTCGGTCGATACGCATAGCACCTAGTATCCATCGGTTACGGCTAGGACTACTGGGGTATCTAATCCCATTCCCTCCCCTAGCTTTCGTCTCTCAGTGTCAGTATCGGCCCAGCAGAGTGCTTTCGTCATTGGTGTTTTATTATTTTCTCTTGATATACGTAAAGCGACAAGTAAAAATAAAAAATTATTTTTAGAGTACTTGACAACTAAAAATGAACTGAGGGAGTACTATTTAAAAAAGGCAAAATACATACTTTACCCATCAACCTTGTCCTCAAATCCCTCTTACACGCCTATATGGGAATAATATTACACACCAAAACTTTTTAAGGTGTGTCAATTATACACCACTTTGGTGTTTGACCACATCTGCTTAAAGATTGCTATTACACGCGCCAACCAGTGTATGAGACGTGTCATAAATCGAGAAAAAAAATTTAAAGAAAAATCTCTTCCCCACCCCCTCTCCTCATCTTCCCAAAGAAAAAAAATATAGAAAAGAAAAAACCCCATCCCTTCCTCATCTTCCCAACCCCATCATCATCTCCACCGCAACCATACTACCACCAACCCTTCCACCATAAACACCTTCTTCCCTAACTATAGATTCAATTCTTTACCGATTTTTAACAAGTTTTAACAACATTCATCACAAATCCTTATACAAATTTCAAATTCAAGCTCAAAAACCAAAGCTTCAAATTTGTTAATGGTGTTTTTTGAATTTTATCAAAATTAATCACCAAATTTTCAGCATATTTTTAGTAAATTTTTACTCAACAATAATCACGAATTCAAACTAATTTTCTAAGACATAGAACACCAAAATCAACAAGCGATTAAATTTTGATATTTTTTCAAAAGGTCAATAATGATGATTTTTACAAGACCCAATAGCTCCTCTTTTCTTTTTTTTCTTTTTCTTCTTAGTCATGGGGGTTGGAAAGGCAAAAAATGAGGGGGTAGACAAAACTAGGATGGGGGTTGGGGAAGAAGATGAAAT
>MCJB01035855.1:133201-148710 GCA_002018475.1 Nicotiana obtusifolia | reverse complement strand
GTTGGGGAAAAAAACATGGGTTATATTTTTTTTCTTTAATTTAAAAAGGAAATAATTGAAAAAAGGAAAAAAAATTAATTGCAGATGAATTTTTTAGTTTGCACGCAGTCTTTTTAATGTGTAATACACGCGTGTGACACATGACAAAAGAGGTGTGTAATTGACACAAAAAAAATTAATATCAGATGAATTTTTTAGTTTTCACGCAGCCTCGTTAATGTGTAATACACGCGTGTGACACATGACAAAAGAGGTGTGTAATTGACACACTTTTAAAAGTTGTGGTGTGTAATACTATTCTAGTATTTAATAAGTGTATAAAAGGAATTTAAGTACACGATCGATGGGTAAAATATGTATTTTGCGACTTAGAAAAAGATAAATTATTCATCACGCACTCATTCTCCCACATAGTGGATTATATAATTCAATCTCCTAGTTGCTAATTTCTCGATGAGATAATAATTGCATTTCAGCAAGTGCCTAACAACATTATAAACCAGACACAGTGGAGAGGTAAGTACTCCATTCTTAATCAGAGGTTTCGGATTCGTGTTACGTGTATGAAGTCGTCTTTATTAGAAAGCAATTTATCTTTTAATGTAAGATTTTTTAACACTAATTTGAATTTAATCGACTCCCAGTACGAATACTAAACATCGACAAAAAATAAAATTAAAAAGTGCCAAACAACCAATGTGAACGATTGGACATGCATTCGTGACTACTTGACTAGGAAAAAGAACATGTCCCATGTGTAGGTAGGAGTTGTTTGTTGGGGGTTGCGGGTTGCCTCAAATTTCTCCTATTGTCATATGGTTAGAGTTTGCTCTTTTAAAATAACGTGATGTTCTTTGTCTCGATAAACCAATCAATTGACTGTCTGTCAATCCAAAATTAATTGATACTCCATTAGATCCATAATAAATGATATTTTTGTCTTTTTTAATTTGATTCAAAATATATGTTATTTTTATGTAGTAGAAAAGAAATTAACTTTAGTTTTTTAAATTTGCGTTTGTTTACATATTCTAATGTCTCAAGTTAATAATATACAAATTAAAATTAAGGATAATTAGTCAAAATACTTATTTTTTTTATAGGAGTTAGTATTTTCTCAAGGGGAATGCCAAAGGTCAAAAAGTCACTTATTGTGAATCAGAGGAAATATTTTATATACTGTTTCTGGTCCACTTTAATTAATAGTTGTTTCACACATATTAAGGAATTCACGTTTTCACAGTAATTAATAACGAAATTGACCATATTAATCTTTGATATTTCTTTAATTTGTTTATTGAAAATCTAACAAATAATCTAAGACTCTTTACTCCAAGTACAACTTTGAAAAAAAGAAGTTAATTCATTCTTAATATTTGAGAAAAATCAAATATTGTAGACAACAAAAAAATATATTAAAAAATTAATTAAAGTGGACCTGAAAAAATAATTTTTTTTTTTTGGATATTCATCCTGTTGTATTGAAACGCATTTCAATTTAACATTAAATTATTTCTCTTTTAATGTAAATTAGGAACTTTAAAAAAATGAAGGTAATTTAAATCTCACTCTCATTATCACACAAACATGCAAATTTCTAAATATTGCAGGTTTGTGAAGATAGAATATAGTCACACAATTTCCGGTGCTGAGCCAAATAATTGTCTCCTCTTTTGGGGGGCGTATGTATAATGTTACCTTTGAATTCATAAATTCAATAATTTTTGTTCAAACGCAATGTGCATGTCAAGAAATACACTAAATATTTATAACTATTTAATTGTATATATTGTTTAACCAAAAAATATAACTTTTGGTTCAAATAATTAAATTTATGTGATAATGGGTTAACCTAGTTAATAATAATATTTCTAGATGTGACTTCCGAAAGCGTGATTAGCATCGAATAGATCTGGTAGAAAAGTGATAATAGTATGAAATAATTATTCCAAAAAGTATGAGCTATAATATTGCATTTAATAACAATTAATAACAATAAATGACATTTAAGTAAATAGGAGGAGTGATTCACCAATAAAGGATGAGCTAGATGATTGTTCCTCCTGACAATGATGAGTGATCGACAAATCCTTGAATGTTAGAATTATTCTTGGATATGATGGAAAAATTATGGAATAATATAGACAAGAATCTTGATGAAAAGGTAGTGTTTGTATCTTATTAAAAGAGAGATAGAATCTTTTGTCAAAGTCTGTTCTTACAAATACTATCACATGCCTCGTATCATTGCCTCTTTTTCTATTTATATGAAACATTTTCCTAATAAATCCCAATAGTACAAGTGCAGAGAATATCCACTAGAATATTCTCTTTAATATCCAATTAAGAAAACTAATTGTTACAGCTTCATCAACGGTGCTCGACCTCGACCATTATTGATATCTCGACCACGGCTCTCGTCGACTCTTTGACTATGAGTCTCGCTGCTTCCTGGTCTACCTCGACTAACGACGACTTGAGAATTCTTCCTTTAGCGTTATCTTATCTTAAATATTCTAGGGCGAATTTTGACCCAAACAGTTAGTCCCTCGGCTTATTGAGGCCGGCCTCAGGCGGGCTTGATAAGCAGATTTTGTTCATTGGGATCGAAACAATTGGACGAGCTGCTCGGGTCATGATGACTAAGGGGAGCTGGCAACATGGCCCTTCGTGAGTCGCAAATTTTGGAGTTGTGCCATCCATGAATTAAGGTGACGTCACGACCTCATACGTCATCATGACGCGTATTCCCAATGGGTCGCTTCGTTTTGCGTGGGTCGTCTTATTGGTCCTGCCGCTTCAATTCTGATGCCAGGTAATGATGAGCTAGTTTCTCGGTTTTGACGCCTGAATTCTTATAAATAGGGATGTGAGGATGTAATCCCAAACTTTATAGATTTCCTGTATCGATACCCTATATTCTTCTTTCTTTTCCATTGTTGTGCATCTTTACCTTTTGTTCCTGTAATTCTTATCGTTTTTTTACTTTTTGGGTCCAATGAGGGAAGTGACGCGGTCCCTCTAGTGATTTTTCTTCCTCCTCATGCGGAGAACGTTTCCACTGTTGTTGAGGACGGAATCTTCCCCAGATGTCAGGTCTGAATTCTAGAAACTGCCTGAAGCCGAACGCGGGACCTTTAAGTCGGCGATGAAGGAGACTGATTTATTAGAGCTCAAGGCGAAATACGGCCTTCCTAATCACATCAAGTTGATCCCTGCCGGGTGGGATGCGGTGCAGTACCACCGTCCAAGGTATTGCGCATTCTACGCCTATCCCTTTCACGTCGGCTACACTCTTCCTCTCCTCCCGCTGGCGGAGGAATTCTGTCGCTTCTATGGTGTTTGCCCGGCTCAACTCACGTCGTATGACTACAAGCTCATAGATGTTTACCTACTTCGCGGAGTTAGACGGGGTCGAGATCACACTTTGTCACCTGATGCACCTGTTCGCCCCCAGCTGTTATAGAGGGGCGATGCTGAACTTTTGCCACCAAGGAGTCAAGTGCTTGGTGGTAAATATGGACGACAAGGCTAACCGTCAGTTTTGGCTCAACATTTTCTTCGTTAGAACTGAGGATGGGGTGGCCAACATCGACGGCTTCCCTGAAGTTTGGAATTGCACTCGTAAGCGCCTCACTCCCTTGCATGTAGGTACTTGGTTTATTTTGCTTAGTTATGGATTCTGATCTCTCGTTCTTTTCTTACGCAGCCAAGACCTCGCCTCCTTCTTTGGTCGAGGATATTTCTAGTTGGATCCGTCAGCTCCCCCCTCACATCACAGGGATTCGTGAGTGGCCGGGCTTCTTTAAGAGGTTTGGGCCGGCTTCCCCCTCAACTGTTAAGTTACTCTCGTCTTTCTCCTGTTAGTTATTTCTCTTTTGTGGTTTGTTTTGGCTGACTTTCTTATCCTTTTGTACTTCCCTTAATTTCAGCTAGGGGGTCCTCGAGGAGGTCGAGGGCTCCCGCACATGCGTTCCGTAAGAGGAAAGCTACTACCTCTTCGGCTCCTGCCCCTTCTATGACCGCAACTGATTCTGGTCACCCCTCGTTCCTGCCCGCTACTGCTTCAGCATCAATTCCTTCTTTATTTGCAGAGACTTCGGCTGCAGAGCCTTCGGCTTCTCCCTTGCACTGTCTCATAGATGAGGAAGAAGAGTCGTTGCCAGGTGATGGGGACTTGATGCCCCATAAGAGAAGGTCGGTGGACATTGGCGACGGGTTGCCCGGGCCGTTGGCTCGGTTATGGGTGATTTTACACTTCGTGAAACGGCAACTATTGTCATTGAAGACTATGTCGGGCCGGCGTTTGAGATTTCGAGGTCGGCGAAGGCCGACAAGGGTGTATCACTCCTTTCTGTGATGACGGGAGCCGAAGGACCTAGCCACTAGGGCTTCTGACACTTTGCGACAAGAGTAGCCGTCGACTTCATAGCCAGCTGATGATACTTCTTTGCCGGCCGATGGGATAGGCAAAGGCATTGCTGAAGAAGGCTATGAGACGGGTTCAGACGTTGATGCTGCTGATCTGAGGATGATGGATGAAGGGCTTACCCAGCTCGAGGTGAGGCTGGAAGGGTCTACGAGGAGCATTGCGATCCCCATGGATCGTGATCTATTAACGAATACGGAGAACGCAGTCCCTGTCCTCAGCCCTCTTTGCTCCGACATAGAGGGTGAAACCCTCAAAGAGCTGAACGATGTTACCTTGTCTAGGTGCATAGCCGGCCTGGCTCTCAGGGTGAGTATTTTAGGGCTTTGTCTTTCTGTCTGTTTTTTGTGTTTAATGTTTTGCCTTTGTTAGCAGGGGCGTTCTAATTTTTGCTTTCCTTTCTTTTTCTTTTTGTGACTGTAGACCATGATTTTGGAGATTGAAAGCACCCGAAGGGAGGAGAAGCGTAAGGAAATATTTGAGAGATTGAAACGCAAATATTTCGAGTACCGCGGCAAATACATTTTGCATGCGGTTTGGTGAGGGCGACAATTTGCAGGCCCTTCGTGATGAATTGAAGGAGAAGGATGATGAGCTGGTGAGAATCATCGAGAAGTGTAGTGTCCTTGAGGGGACGTTGAGAAGTAGTGAAGAAGAGCTCGAAGTCAGCAGAGCCGTAGAGGCCCAATGTGGCAACCTTCAGACGCAAGTGGTCGAGCTGCGCAGGCAATTGAAGGAGTGTCGGCTTCAGGTGGAGGTCCCTACTGGCAAAATCGCTGAGAAAGTAAGAGAGTTGGAGAAAGTTGAGGCGGCGCGGTCAGAGGCTCTGAATAAGGTGGAGTCCCTTGAGGTGGTGATTCGAACTCTCAATTCTGAGCGGGAGGATGACTTAGCGATGGCTAGGCTCAAGGAAGAACGACTTGATGAAAGGGTCAGGGAGCTAGAAAAAGATGCCTTTGTTCTTCACGACCGAGTGGTTGCCTTGGAGGCCGAGAAGGCCCAATTGCTGGAACAGCCATCCTGTTCCCGTATCTCGGACTTTCCCAACGTTCATCGGGACTTATATGAGGAGTGGATTCACGTCGAGGCCTAGTTAGATATCTTTCGAGATATGCATGCGGGGGGGTCTATTTCTGATGAGGTCCTTGAAGGCTTCGTGTGAAGGCCCGCGAGGCTCGACTTGCTTGTGGGTATGATCTTGCTACACATGAGGCCGGCGACGGTGACGATGAAGGTGTGGATCGACTTGAGGAGGTTGCATGGTACGATACCACATACCCAGAGGACGAAGGCGACGATGGCGAGGGTGTTGGTGGCCAAGGCGGTGACGGAGCAGAGGATCGTGATGGTGGTGCTCAATAGTCTTTTCTTCTTCTCTTTTTTGTAAGCTTTTGTGTAATTTTGGCGGCGTCTTCTTGAGCCTTTTTAAAAAATATTTTAAGTATGTAATGCCAAATTTGTTCTCTTTTTCCTGTGGTTTTCTTTTGTACTTGTATGTGTTTTTGCCTCTGCTGCTTGTGCATCGGAACGTGGCCGAGGTCGTCGACTTATTTGGTTGTGATCTTTCTTTAGATTGCGGCCGAGGGTCGGTAGGTGTTTATTCGAACGAGGTCGAACATAACTTTTTGTTTAATGTTGCGGCCGAGGGCCGGCTATTAGTTCAAGCGAGGTCGAAGCAACCCGAACTTAGTTATGGCCGAGGGTCCATAGGTGTTAGTTCGAGCGAGGTCGAACACAACCCGCACTTAGTTATGGCCGAGGGTCCATAGGTGTTAGTTCGAGCAATTTAATTATGGCCGAGGGTCGGTAGGTGTTAGTTCGAGCAAGGTCGAACATAACCTGTATTTAATTATGGCCGAGGGCCGGTAGGTGTTAGTTCGAACAGGGTCGAACATAACCTAAATTTAAGAGAAATATGCTGGTAAGTGTAAAGTTTATTGCTTTGACATTGTTACACTTGTTACATACTTGGAGAAATTTATAGATTTTGGATGTTAGTTGGCGTTTCAATCCCAGTCCTGGTCTATCTAGTCCCTTCAATGATCGATCTGGAGAGTAGTGAGAAGTCGAGCAATGGAATAGTAACCAGGACCTCGCCTTCGCGTACTTCGATTTGGAGTGTTCCCTTAGTCGCCTCGTTAAAAACCTCCTTGAGAAAACCCAACTAGGACAAAACTCAAGTGAGGGAAAAAAATTACGACTTGGGGGACACTTTTTCTTTTAGAAGTTGAATTATTTGAGGTGGATGATATTCCAGTTGTTTGTTAGTAGCTTTCCTTCCATTGTTTCTAGTTGAAATGATCCATTATTTGCTTTTGCTGTGATTTTGTATGGACCATCCCAATTTGTTCCCAGCTTACCTTCCCTCGGATCTTTGCTCGCTTGGGTTTTAGCTTTCAATACGTAGTCCCTGACTTTGAGTGGCATGACCTTTGCTTTCTTGTTATAATAGCGCTCTGCTTGCTGTTTTTGGACGATCATTCTTATATAAGCCATATCTCTTCGTTCATCAACTTCGTCGAGTTCCTGCCTTCGGTCCTCGTCATTGCTTGTGCCGATCTCGTGGGAGTATCTTAAACTGGGCCCTCGGACCTCGACTAGTATTACCGCCTCGATCCCGTAGACCAAAGAGTAGGGCGTTTCTCCTGTCCTTGTTTTTGGAGTTGTTCGATATGCCCACAATACTTCTGGTAGGACTTCTGGCCACAGCCCCTTGGTATCCTCATGCTTCTTTTTCATGATGTTTAGTATCGATTTTTTGGAGGAATCTGCTTGCCCGTTTCCCGCAGGGTGGTACTGGGTTGAGAGTATTCTTTTGATTTGCCATTTCTCGAAAAATTCGGGGATTTTCTACCCTGTGAATTGGGGTCCGTTGTTGCAGCTGGTTTCTTTGGGAGGCCGAACAGGCATATGATATCTCTCCATATAAAGATGATTACTTCATGTTTCTGTATTTGGGCGAAGGCTCATGCTTCCACCCACTTAGAGAAATAGTCAGTTAAAACCAAAAGGAATCGTACATTACCTCGTTCTGCCGGGAGGGGGCCTACGATGTCCATTTCCCATTTGATGAATGGCCAAGGTGAGGTGACCGAGTGGAGGTGTTTGCCCGGCTGGTGAATTGTTGGGGCGTACCTCTGGCATTGTTCGCATCTTTTCAAGAAATTTGTGGCTTCATTTTTCATGGTGGACCAGTAATATCCTACCGTATGAGGCATCGGACCAGTGCTCAATTCCCGGAATGCACCCTGCAACGGCCTTCGTGGATTTCTTCAAGGACGCGCCGAGTTTAATTTGGGCCCAGCCATTTTGCTAAAGGGCCACCATAAGTTCTCTTGTACAGGTCGTTGTGGAGGATACTGTATATGGCCGCTTGTATTCTCAGTTTCTTGGCTTCTTTTTTATTGCCTGGGACTGTGCTGTCCTGCAAGTATGCGACAATACGATTGCGCCAGTCCCAAGTTAAGTTAATGGTTCTTACCTCAACTTGGTCTAGTGATGAGTTGAGGAGATGGACCACGATTTTGTCTCCTGTTGTGATGCTTTTGGTGGTTGCGGCTAGTTTAGCGAGGCCATCTGCCTCGGCGTTCTGTACTCGTGGAATTTGGTCGAGCTGACATTCGTCGAACTCGGGTAGCAGCTTGTACATTTGGTCTGGTAGTTTTGCAATCTTTGTTCCTTGATTCAGAAAGCCTCTCTGACTTGGTTGACTACGAGCTGGGAATCACAGTGTAGTTTTAACCCTTTTCCCATACTTGAGCGCTAGTCTCAAACCTGCAAGACGGCCTCATACTCGACCTTGTTGTTAGTCATGTTCGGGCACCTTATGGACTGGCGAATTACTTCGCCTGTTGGGACTTCGAGTACGAGTCCCAATCCGGACCCCGACGCTTTGGACGCGCCGTCGGTGTATAGGACCTAGAGGTCTTGTGTTTGGGGGGAAGTTTGGACGTCTTCACTTTCAACTTCAGGCATTATTTGCGCTGAAGTCAGCGACGAAGTCAGTGAGCACTTGTGACTTTATCGCCGTTCGCGGCCGGTACGTGATATCGTGCTCGCTTAGATCGATGGCCCATTTGGCCAGCCTTCCTGATAGCTCGGCTTTATGTCAAATTCTTCTTAGGGGGAAGTCATGACGACCGAGATGGGTGACATTGAAAATACGGTCTAAGCTTCAGTGAAGCTACGACTAAGGCCAAAGCCAATTTCTGAAGGTGCGGGTACCTCGTCTCGACATCGACTAGTGTTTTGCTAATGTAATATATATGAGATTGAGTACCTTTGTTTTCTCAAATTAGGATTGCGCTCACCGTTACCTCGGATACAACTAGATAAACAAAGAGACGCTCCCTCGGCTCTAGTTTTAAAAGCAAGGGCGGCGATGACAGGTATGCCTTTAGTTCCCTCAGAGCCTGGATGCACTCCGAAGTCCATTGGAGGTCGTTATCTTTCTTAAGTACGCCAAAGAATTTATGGTGCCTATCTGACGACCGCGAGATGAACCTTGATAGGGCGGCGATGCGGCCAGTCAACCTTTGGAGCTTTTTTTTGGTGGTCAGGAGTTCGTGTATCCCCTCAATGGATATGATTCGGTCAGGGTTGGCCTCGATACCTCGCTGTGATACGATGAAACCTAGAAACTTTCTCGAGGCCACGTCGAACGCACACTTCTCCGGGTTCAGTTCATTCTGTACCATCTGAGTATGTCGAAAGTTTCTTTCAAGTAATCGATGTGATCTTCTACCCTTTTGGACTTGACCAGCATGTCATCTATATATATTTATATTGTCTTACCGAGCTGATCTTTGAACATCTTCGTCACCAACCTTTGATAAGTCGCCCCCGCGTCCTCCTTTGGTCCGAAGGGCATGATCCTGTAGCAGTACGTTCCTTGGTGGGTGATGAAACGTGATTTTTCCTAATCTTCCTCTTCTATGGGGATCTGATTATAGTTTGAGTAAGCGTCCAAAAAAACTTAGCAGCTCATGTCCGGCCATTGCGTCGATAAGTTGGTCGATGTGAAGCAGCGGGAACGAGTCCTTTGGACATGCTTTGTTCAAGTCTATGAAGTCTACGCACATCCGCCATTTCCCATTCTTCTTTTTAACCATTACTATGTTGGCGACCCACTTGGGGTACTTTGACTCCCTTATGGAAACGTTTTCTAGCAGTTTTTCCACTTCCTCGCGTACTGCGTCGTTGATTGCGGAGTTGAATTTACGTCTGACCTGCCTCACCGGGGGGTGGAAGGGGTCGACGTTTAATTTTTGTGTGGTCATTTCCTTTGGGATGCCCGACATATCTGCATGGCTGAAAGCAAAAAAATCCGTGTTAGCTTTTAAGAATTGACTGAATTTACCTGGGTCCTGGGGTTTGCAACCGATATAGGCCTTTTTGCTATGGTCGTAGGGATCTAATTGAAGGGGGTCGAGGTATTTTATGGTCGATTCCGCAGCTTCAACTATGTCGGGCTCTTTGATGCCTTCCTCGATCTCGTCATGCCTTGACCTCGACCTTGCTGATGGCTATGCCTCTTTTTCCTTGTCCTTCCTTTGTCAAGTGGTCGTGCTGTCTAAAGCAATGTCGTAGCACTCCCGGGATGTACGCTGCTCTCCTTGTATGTTTAACACTCCCCATGGAGTTGGAAATTTGACGACTTGGACTGGAGGGGACGGCCTTCATGGGGTGTATCCACGGTTGTACCACTATGGCATTGTACGCGATATCTTGGTCCATGATGTGAAATGTCATTTCCAGAGTCAAAGCCACAGGCTAACACTGGGAGTGTGATTTCTCCTGATGTCTACTCAACTGCATTGTTAAAACTAGTTAGTGTGATGCATCGTGGTACCATCTTGTCTTCGAGTCTCATTTGGGTGAGCACTCGGGGATGGATAATGCACGCGCCACTCCCATCATCTATCATAATGCGCTTAACATCAGTATCCAAAATACGTAAAGTAATAATGAGGGCATCGTTATGAGGAAAGGTCAAACCATCATCGTCCGACTTATCGAAGATGATACTTTCTTCGAGTTCGTCATACCGTCGAGGATGATTGATCGCTTGAGTTTGTGGGTAGTGGTGAACTTCACACTGTTGATGGAAACGTCATCGCTGCCGCCGATCATGTTGATGGTTCGAGCTGGTGAGGGTGGTTTTGGTGGTCCTTGATGTTCGCGTCCTCTGGTGAAGTTGGTTCTTTCCCTATCGCTCAGCAGCTCTTTGAGGTGACCTTGTCGTAACATGTTTACGACTTCTTGCCTAAGGGTGATGTAATCCTCAGTTTTGTGTCCTCGTTCCTGGTGGAACTCACAGAGGACGTCGGACTTTCTGGCATTCGGGTTCGATCTCATATTTGGCTGTCACTTCACTTTCGGTCAGAATTTCTCCAGAGCGTAGACCATCTCTGTAGGTGACCTACAAAAATTGTGAGCAGATAACAGAGGAGGCATACCTCGGTCATTCCGATGAGTTCCCATCCTTGGTCTGGATGGACCCTCTTCGTAGCGGGGAGAGGGCGCAACGGCCGCCCTGGCATATGGATGATCCCGTTCCCTGTTAGGTCGCGGGGTTGGATGATCTTTTCATGCGTTGTCTCTTCGATCCTTTCTTGTTTCGGCTTGTACTGAAGTCAGTCTTTGGGTTGGCCCGTTGAGGTCGTCTTCATCTGCACAAACCTCGGCACAGTAAGCATTTTGGATTTCGTCCCAAGTGGTTGGGGGTACTTCATCAACCGACTCAATAGTTTCCTAGTTGCTCTCAAACCATCCCTAATCAGCCTGTTCTAAAAAGTTGCAATCGCTATCCCTTCGGATACGTTGGGCAAAGTCATCCTTACTCGGTTGAATCGAGCGAGGAAGTCTCACAGTCCTACTCCTAGAGACTGTTTAATAGCAAATATGTCGTTTACTCTTGCCTTGGCCTTCTTGGCTCTGGCGTGGGCTGTTACGAACTTGCTGACCATTTCTTCAAAGGTTTCAATGGAGCGTGCTGGTAGTTGTGAATACCAGGTTAATGCCCCTCCTGTGAGGGTTTCGCCAAACTTCTTCAGCAAGATAGAAGACACATGTTCTTTGGCGAGGTCGTTGCCTTTTATGGCGGTGACATAATGACTCACATGATCTTCAGGGTCGGTTGTGTCGTCATATATTCTTAGATAGTGCGGCATTTTAAAGGTTTTTGGAATAGCATGCGGGGGCTGCATCATCATTGTACGACTGTTCGACGAACCGGCCGGCATCCCTCTTTGGCAACAGCTTGGGGGCGCCCGTTATTTTGTCGATCCTTTCCTGGTGCTCTTTTCATTTGACCTCGGAGTGCCTTGTTCTTATTCTCCATTTCTTCTATCCTTTTCAGAATGGATGCAAGGGTGTTGTTACATGCACTATCAATGACATTGTGAGTAATACCTGTCGTTGGGGGAAGAAGTTGGTTGCATTGTTCGTCCGCTTGCCGTATCGTGCATGTCCGTGCGTTCTGTGTGGTCATGTCCCGAGCGAGCTTGTTGAGGATGCTGGTTAGCGTGTCAGTTAGCCATGCTTCGAGTAGCTTCTTCACAGCTGGGGGCGTCTCTTTCCCTACAGATGTGGAGGCTCTCCCTTACCAAGAGATTTTGTGATGCTGCAGTGAGGAGACGGTGACCCATCTCGCCTAGGGGAGGCACTGGGCGTTGCGTCTTCGTCTGCCGTTTCACAGCTTTCGTTGATGAAGTTCATGAGGATGGTTGGGAGGTCACTTATTATTCTCGTCCTTTCTTCTAGGTTACCTGCCATGTTGGGATTTGTGCACACAAAGAAAGGAGATCTGGTTTTTGCTTGTTTTTTGTTTTTTGCCTCAGTGACTCGTGATAGTTGTAGATCTAGAAGAAACTAAAAGCTTTCACTAGAAAATCCTCATAGACGGCGCCAAATTGTTTGACCAAAAAAATTTAACTTTTGGTTCAAATAATTAAATTTATGTGATAATGGATTAAATGTAGTTAATAATAATATTTCTAGATATGACTTCCAAAAATGTGATTAGCGTCGAATAGATCTGGTAGAAAAGTGATAACAGTATGCAATAGTTATTCCAAAAAGTATGAGCTATAATGTAGAATTTAATAACAATGAATAACAATAAATGGCAGTTAAGTAAATAGGATGAGTGATTCATCCAATAAAAGGTGAGCTAGATGGTTGTTCCTCCTGACAATGATGAGTGACAGAAAAATCCTTGAATGTTCGAATTATTCTTGGATCTGATGGAAAAGTATGAAATAATACAGATAAGAATCTTGATGAAAATGTAGAGTTTGCATCTTAATAAGAGAGAGAGAGAGAGAGAGAATCTTTTATCAAAGTCTGTTCTTACAAATGAATATCACATGCCTCGTATTATTCTCTCTTTTTCTATTTATATGAGGTATTTTCCTAATAAACACTACTAGTACAAGTACAGAGAACATCCACTAGCATATTCTCTTCAATATCTTATTTCGAAAACTAGCTGTTACAGCTTCATCAACTTTACTCGACCTCGACCACTATTGACATCTCGACCACAGATCTCGTCAACTCTTCGACTATGAGTCTCGCTGCTTCCTGGTCTACCTCGACTAACGACGGCTCGAGAATTCTTTCTTTAGCATTATCTTATCTTAAATATTCTAGGGCAGATTTTGACAAATACAAATACTACTCCCTCCGTTTACTTTTACTTGTCCACGATTGATTTTGCATACCACTTAAGAAATAATAAATATAATGCATAACTTACTATGATACCCATATTAGTTGGTGTATATTCTTAATGGATTTGAAAAATAATTTAGAATGAGTAACTAATGCTAAGGGCAAAACAAGAAAAATAAATTATTTTTTTCTTGATATGCGAAAAATGATAAGTAAAAATAAAAAATTATTTTTAGAATACTTGACAACTAAAAGTGAACTAAGGGAGTACTCCTTTATGAGTAAATGTAAAATTATCTTTAAATAGCAAAATAATAAATGTATGATATTTTTGTAAAGATACTGAGCTAAAACATGAAGATCTAGCAAGTAAAGATATAAATTTTGGAAGAAATATTCAAATGGTATTCACGTTCATCTCAATTAAAAAATATGCAATACTATAATTTTTTATTTGAGTTATTCACAATTTTTATATTCCTATAGATGTAAAGAACTTTAAGCATTTATTTGTTAAAAAAATTTCAGAGTTAACAATGCTAATTAGTAAATTAAACACATGATTGACATAGGCGAACCCCAAGCTTTAAGCGTTAGACGTTTTTAGATCCCACAGTAAGGCACTTGAAGGCATAAGCCTCACAGAATTAAGCCTCATATATGAGTCTTAGGGTGTTTTAACAGTATCCTGCCTCGAAGCCAAGTCCCCAAAAACTTTTTAAAACACTGGTGATAATAAACATTTGGACTAGATTATGAGCTTTGGTGGTGTATCGTGATTCATTAATCAGTGCCAGAATTTTCCAAGTGGAACTTTCTTATGCTCAAGAAGTCAAGGTTATCTAAATCATTAATAAGTTGGACCACGATTAACTGATTAATTAAGTACTTCGTACATTATCCTAGGAACAAAAAGTTAGGTAGAAAGTCAAGATAATGAAGTTGCCTGTTCTTCCAACTGGAGTAAAGGACGGAAAATGATACTATATAGGCGCTTTCGAAATAATAGTTAAAAATATATAATATTTTATATATATTTTGTTTATATATGCATTGTGTATGTTATATATAAAAATTATACAAATTTTATATATCTTTTCGACTATTAAAATATAAATAATTTTTGATACGAATTAAAAGAGATAATACCACGTAGAAAACGCCGAAAGTCGAAACCTAACTGTGAAGTGTTGAATGACTTAATGAGGGCATGTATTAATTACAAGAAGGAAATTTCAGTCACTTTGGCAATTATGGTCGTCCATTCTGTTTTTCTTGTTGCCAATCACGTCAGGGACATTCATATTTATTATTACAGATTTGAATATTATTAAGTGAATTAAATTGAAAAATTGAAAAATTTATTGGTGTAATTTGTATATCATGTCCCTTAATAATTTATAATTTAAAAAATGACAAAGCTCTTACGTGCAAAAGTAAATCTCCTATGTATAACAAAAGAGGTAGGGTCATAAAACTAAAAATAAGTTTCAAATTTATTATTGGGGTTTTTTAGAAGCTTAAAAATTCATATATTAATGTTGTCGAAAATATTATTTTAAAGATTGTAGTTAAAATTTAAAGTTATTCAGTGAATATTTGAGTTATTTGATGATATTTTTTGTGAGTTGAAGAAGACGAATTTATTTTTTGTATGCAATCGCATATGCGGCTGTAAACTTAAAAGCATGGTACTAGGTGCAATATGTACAACTTGGGATGTACTTTTATGCAAATCTCTCTATTTTCAATCCGTTTAATCAATTATTTTACACATTTAGCCATTTTAATTGGGTAAATCATTAATAATGAACCTTAAAATTATTTATTTTAATACCTGCCTTTTTCCTGTATTCGTATTATAGAGTATAGACAATGACTTGAATCATCTGATTTACATTGTAATATATATAATCTAAGAAATTAAAATCAATAAAAAGGGACAAAAGCACATGACAAGCAGTCAAGGATTGTGTATTCTTTTTTATTTGTCAAATTCTTCTTTTGTAGGTTTATTATTTTCAGAATCAATTAGATATTTTCTCTCTTTATTTTTCTATGGCACGGAAAGGGACGACGGTAATATTTGTCCACAGTTCATCCAATATTCGTTCTTTCTTTTGGTTTCTTTTTTTGCTTATAAAATTAAATAATAAAAAACCGACATAAATCACACTTATAAATTAATAATATCATTATTCCATTTTTTCAAAGCACCCCAACCTCATGTCAGGTTGCCCGAAGTACAAAACACGAAAGGTTCGAAGAAGGACTGCACTCAAAAAGTGTGATGTAGGCATTCTATTCTGTGATGCAAACATCAGTGGTTTGATTCATTTAACCTCGTCCACTACCGCACATGACATTGAATGGGAACACCAGTATCTTCTCTTCCTTCCCCCCC
>MCJB01035855.1:118517-133170 GCA_002018475.1 Nicotiana obtusifolia | reverse complement strand
CCTTTTTTTTTTTTTATATTTATAACGTAATTTCGGGACCAACCTGTGCATACCTCATCTATTCTAACGGAGACCTGATACATCTCACAAATACAAATAGCGGTTTTTAGTTGAAATAGCACTCACTAGCTGCTTTTCTGCCCTGTCTTAGAATAATAGCCACTGTCCTAGAGTTTCAAATTCCGCAAGCGAAATTCCATGACATTATAGAATTTGAAACTCCAGGGAGTGGCTATTTTTTAATTACAACGGCTGAGAGTGGCTTATGTGTGAATTTTTCCAGATTTTTTGTCTCCATTAAAATTTGGAATTTGGAATTTGTATCCTAGTTTTCCATGGTAGTATCTTTTCTTATGGGATCACACTGGGTAACTTGTTGCATCTTTTCTTTGCCATTTATCTGTTTAGCAATTAATGGATTAGTTCTTTCTCCAATTACAATGGATGAGCTGTATAAAGATCACAGACATATATAGCATGAGAATTTACAAAGCAAGCACAGGATCCACTAAACAAATGAAGGGTCCTCAGAATCATAAAAAAGTGCAAGAACTGCACTCAAAGAGTAAGGACTTCATTGACATCTAAAAATCATGTGCTCATTAGTCCACAGTTACATATCTACAGCTTATCTCTCGCTTCACCTCAAGTTACATCGCTTAAAAGCTAGGCTCGTTCCTATACAAAAGTAGTCACAGAAGTCGCGAGCTTAAAGACTGCATCACTGCAATCCTACAGCTCGCGAAAAGAAAGGGACTGCTTAAAAGCCATATGCCTTTACAAAGATGCATCGACAATTC
The DNA here is from genome assembly GCA_002018475.1 of Nicotiana obtusifolia. Taxonomy (NCBI): domain Eukaryota; kingdom Viridiplantae; phylum Streptophyta; class Magnoliopsida; order Solanales; family Solanaceae; genus Nicotiana; species Nicotiana obtusifolia. The sequence continues at coordinate 132,370 of MCJB01035855.1, read as the reverse complement.
AAAGAGGCCAAAGGAGAACGGGACTGCAGATAGTCACTTCCATTTGTTAGCGTGCAAAAAAGATCTCATCATTCAAGTTTTTCAACCACGACGAATACTCATGAAGTAGTTAAAGTCGTGGTGTTGGACCCCCAATTGCTTTAGCCACGAATCAGCCACGCTAAAAAGTGACACCAGCCTCTCTTGGTCCCTTCCACTCCTATCAGACACCCACACGTCACCCTGCATCTTGTAAGTGGCCAAACCGAAAGGTGGGAGAGGGATCTTTTCTCCTTCCTTTCTTTTCCTACTACTATTCTCCATGTCATCTTCAACGTCCATATCTGGACAAAGATGAATGATTATGGAGTAAGAATATTCTGTATAGTCACCAGCAAAAACTAAAGAATAAAGCTTGAAGGGAATATAAGCAACGGTGATTTTAGTTGTTCAAAGGACAAAGGGAATAATACCTTGAAAAGAAGATGAAAGGGTGTGGAAAGTAAGAAAGCACGTCGACAAGTCCTTAATAGTTCTTCCCATGGGAATGTGATATATCGGGTACCTGCATTGCGGCTTAATAAAGTTAGTGACCCAATCATTCCTTTATTCATTTTTCCATTATTTGATGTTTGCAAAGAAAGAAGCTAGTTAGCAATAATAAGAGGATAAGCATCAATGACATGGTATCATATAGAATTTGTTACAGACCACTAATCGAGGATAAGAATTAGATTTTATTTTATATCATCTTGAATTTGATGACTTATGGTCACAAGTTCGAGCCATGGAGATATCTACCAATCCTTGCATTAAGGTAGGTTGTCTACATCACACCCTTTGAGATGCAATCCTTCCCCGGACACTGCGTGAACGCAGGAGTCTTGTGCACCGGGCTGCCATTTATCAACTTGAATTTGATATAATCGTATACGTACACGTACACAACATCTTCCATTTCATAGAAACAGGACTGAGACAAAGACTAAAAGGTGCTATACCAAGCAACAGCCATCCAACTAGCAGGCGAAAGATCTACACTTCTCAACGACATTAATCCAGGGTATCTTCCAGCCAATCCATTTATCTGAAAGCAACATGAGCTGGTTTTAGATTCACATATTTTACATGGAATTAATACTCTATCATCATAAAGTTGCATAACATAAATCTAAAAAAGGAGCATAGGCTTCTAATCAAATCATAATTGCATAAACAAAGATGGACGGAAATCTTAACAAAAAATCTATTTCACTCCTATCTTTCATTACCCGACTGTAATGGCTAAGAGAAGAAACTGGAATAGATGACATGACGAACTCCAACTAAACTCATCTAATTCTACCACATAGTTGCCGAAAGCATTGGTCAATAGCATAAATCCTGGATTACTAGCAGATCGTAAGAAGCAGAAGAAAAGCAACTAAAACTAGCATGGTAAAGCTACATACTTTATTTACATCTTTCCTTATTGCATAATATGACATGATTTGGAAAGAGGGAAATACCTTATCCATTAGAGGAACTCTTCCATATGGAGTACATCTCTCAAAATACTGAAAGTAAAGATAGCCCAATCTATCGTTCGTTCTACTTAAGCTATCTTGTTCAACTGCACCTTCCTCAGAAGAACATCCATCCCACCTCGACAGCTTTTCGCTCTCACTCTCGTCACTTAATGAATCGCTGAAAGAATCCCTTGCTTCACAAACAGACTCGGCCTCCGACCTATAAACAAACAATAGTATCATAACTCTTCACCACAACCATTATTGACCTTAGGTTTACTAAGCAATCAACAAACTAATATCAAGATATTGAGACATATTATAATTTAAGTAATGAAAAGTGTGCTTTCTCTAACACATGATTACCAAAATACACAACAATTTCAAAATACCAGTTTAACTTCAAAAGAAGGCAAGAAACCACTTTTTACAAAATTTTGACCAGTTCAACCTGGTGTATAAGAATCATATGAAGGACTATACTTCAAGAAAAAACATGATCACCAAAAATAAATAAGAATTCTAAAACCAGTTTAACTTCAAAAAAAGGCAAGAAACCACCTTTACAAATCTTGACCAGTTCAACCTTGGTGGATAAGCATCATATGAAGGACTAAACTTCAAGAAAACACATAATCACCAAAATAGATAACAATTCTAAAACCAGTTTAACTTCAACAAATGGCAAGACATCACTTTTACAAATTTTGACCAGCTCAACCTTGTGCATAAACATTAAACTTTCCCATTATAAATACAATAAATACATTTGAAAAGCAAGAAGGGGAGTCTTTGGTAAGGTTGTTACCACGTGACTAGGAGGTCACGGGTTCGAGCTACGAGAACCGCCTCTTACAATAGTCCTTGTGGTCCGACCCTTCTCCGAACTCCGCACAGGAGCTTAATACACCGGACTGCACCTTTTATTCGAAAAGCAAGTACGCCCCAACCCCAACCCCAACCCCCCAAAAAAACTATAGTCCTATGATCAAATTGAGATATCAAGAATGTATACCTCAAAAAGTTAGCAGGTGAAGTGCTGGTAAATATTTGAATAGCTGAAAGATAAGGGACATAATATTGAACCAAAGTTTCCCCAGTATCCAATCTAATAGGAATTCCAGCACCATAAGCACTCCATTCATCATAACAATTCCAAAGATCAGCCAACTTGAAATATTCCACCTTTTCTCTTTCCCATGGATGCCATAACCTATTAAGGTTTCTTATCTCACTCTGCACACACACACACATAAAAAGAATCATATAAACAAAAATTTTACACATATAAATTTGGCAGCAAAAAAAAATGATAAAATATACAGACCTTGGCAAGAAACTGGGATAGGACAAATGGGGTTGTGGAATTAAGGAAACAATCAAGATTTGATTGCATTGAGCTTTTGTCCATGGTAATATAAGAATTATGTGAATGAAAAAGAAACAAATTACACAGAGGGAGAGAAAAAGAGAAAAGGAAATAAGAAGAACATTTTTTAATTTTTCTCTCTCCAAACTCTGTGAATAGAATTAGAGGGACAACCAAAGAACAAAATTAAAACAAATGATGTATAAAAACAGGGGAAAGAGAAAGCAATGGAAGAGATAAAAACGGGATTCTAAATTCTATTCCCTCTCCTTTATATGTGTGATTATGAGGAAAGAATATTAACCGGTTGGTCTCTATATAGGAACTCCACTTTTGAAGTTTGTGGACAACTAGTTGTATTTATTAAATAACTAGTTATTTAGTTATTTAATAAATAAATAAATAAATAACTTCTTGTTAATGCTTTTTTATTTTATTTTTACTTAGAGCCGAGGGTTTATCGGAAACAGTCTATTTATCTTCTCAAGGTAGGGGTAAGATTGTGTATACACTACCCTCTGCAAACCACACTTGTCGGATTACACCGTATTTGTTGTTGTTATTATTATTTATTTATTATTATTATTATTGTTATTGTTAGTTATTTATTTATTAAACCGTATTCTCAATTTATAATGTTAGTATTTAATCGAGCACAGATATTTGCATGACGCTAAAATATCTAAATAAAAATAAAATAAAAAGTAGAAATTAAATTATTTTCAAATATAAAAATATACTACTCTCTCGGTCTCAATTTATTTGATAGTTTGCAGATATATAGAGTCAAATAAATTAACTTTGACGGTGAATTTGAATATAACTTTAAGTTTTTGTAATAAAATTTACATGCATAGAAACTACAAAAAAAGTTCTATAAATTACGTTAATTAATAATTCAAACTCCCCAGAAGGCATATAAAATATCATAACAAAAAAATTTATTTTACTCAAAATAACAGTTTACAAAGTATCACACGTTCACGCAGGGTCCGAAGAAGAGCCACGTACGCAAAAATCATATAAATTTATTCTAATACAAACATTAGTGATGATTTTCACGGCTTGAACTCTGACCTATGATCACGTGAAAGAGTACAATTTCTTAGGTCAAACTTAAAAAGTGTCCAAGACAGGGAATTATTATATATAGAAAATAAAGAAAAAGATATGAAAGTTTTGATCTTTATTCATCATTTTTTATTCCGGACGCCGGAAACAGAAGATTCCGGCGAAATTGATTGCCATAGTCAAAACACACAAACTAAAAAGAATACCACAAATGACAAAGTCCCAAGAGAATCTCAATCCCAAAATATAGTTTTCATTCAACTAATCTTCAAGATTACTCAACCCAAGAAAAACCACAGACTTTTCTTTGATTTTCAATGTAAAATAAAACCGACCCACATAGTGAGAAAAGGTTTGGACTTTTGGGAAGACAATTGTGTGACGCGAAAAAACTACGGAAATAAGGGTGGTATAGATAATCTTTTTTGACACATTTTCAACTGAATTCCATGGTTTCTAATTTAAGTTATACACATTTTAAATATTCTTTTGTATTGTTAGTAAATTTTAATTTGTGATAGGTTAGTTACCGTCGATGTACCAATTATGTGATATTTTTTTCTTTTTAGTCAGAAGAGAAACTTTGGAGTAATAATAACGTTGTCTCTCTATGACCTTTAAATCTTTCTTTTGTATTGTTAATAAATTATAATTGGTAATAGGTTAGTTCTCGCCTCTATTCCAATTGTGTGACATTCTTTTCTTTTTAGTCAGAAGGGGAGTCTTGGAGTAATGGTAAAGTTGGTCACGGATTCGAGCTGTGAAATCAGTCAATAGACGTGTTTCATGGTAGGTTGTCTACATCACACCACTTGTGATGCTGCCCCTCCCTGGACCACGCGTGAACGCAGTATACTTCGTGTACCGTTTTGCCCTCTTTTCTTTTCAATCAGTCACACAAAAAAAATGACATATTTTTATATTTATTACCAATTCAACTTTTAATTTCCTTTTTACCTTTAATAAGATGATTTCTGGCCACATAAATTTTTATATTTTATTTTAGACTATAAATTTTAAAAATCTTCCTGTATTTTATAAACTATGTGCCTATTCAAACACAATCATATAAATTGCGACAGAGGAAATATCATTTTTATTAAATTATTAATCAATATTTATCAAGAGGTTTATATATAATTATCTAATAAGTGACATAATTATATAAATATTTTTTACGCCGTTAATATGTAAGAACTTAAACTATGTATGGATTTAAAGGGGTCGAATTTCTTCATAAAGAAACGTCTGAGTTTGGAAAAGGAATAACATGAAATATTTATATATACATAGTACTAAAAAATAACCCAATTGTTTTCTTTGATTTTCTTGTTAATTTTGTGTAATTGAATTTGCGTGCTTGGTCACAAATATAATGAACTTACAAGAGTTCGGAAGATTTAACATTAATCAGTCAGTACATGTCTGTTTCAAACATTCACTGTGGAAAGTATTGTTTTGTTTGTTTCTGGTTAGATTCATATGCTTTTGGGAACTTTTGAAATTTAGCAGAAAAAAGGGTCTTTATCACAGAAAGTAAAAAATCTTTTTATGAGTGATACTATTTTTAATTTGTACCGAAAATAATATCATATTTATTTATTATTTAACAATAATTAAATTTTAAATTTTTATTTTATTCTTAATATTATAATTTATTTTCACCCAATAATTACGATTTAATTTTGCTCATAATTCATAAGTTATAAACATATTCTTTCATCATCTCATAAAACAATATTCTTCCCCCTTGGTTGGTTCAGACTTCAGAGCATTTAAGGACTTTTTGGCGAGTCCAATGAATCTCAATATTTTCTATTAAAACATTGCATAAAAAGTATCACTCCCATCAAATAATTAATTATTTAAGTAAAATTATCAAAAATCAATTAAGAAAAACTCACCCACACAGAGAGAACGTAGTCTATTATGATTGCTTAGTTAAATAGTTTTAAATTTCTTGTTTTTAATATATACAGATTTTATTCAATGTAGTTTTATCATGTAATCTATTTCTAATTTAGTTTTTATTTTTAGAATATTATGAATTAAATATTCATCGTACTTATCTGTTGCCTATCATAGATAAAACACGTTAATTCCATGCATGTTCACCTGTAAGACAAGTTTTTTTATCTTAATTAAAAAAAATACATTACTTTAAAGTTAAATATCAATTATACGAAGATTGGTACGACATGGCACATAATTGGGTTGTTTTTGGGGGGGGGGGGGGGGGGGGGGGGGTTTTTTTTNGGGGGAGGGGGGGGGTTTCTTTTTTGACTTCTTTGTACTCTCGTCAGTCTAGTCAAAAATCAAGCAAACTGATTGAATAATTGCAGCAGATAATTCTCTAGTTTCTTCCTATTATTTATGTTTTTTAAGGATAAAAATTTATTTGCACTCAATATTTATAACAAATTAATAGATATAAGATACGTACATGCACTTTTATCACTTAATCATAATTAATAATGATACATATTCTCATTTTAATATTTAATTATTAAGATTAAATTGTTAAATTAAATATAAATATCGAGTATGAGTAAGTATTTATAAGTTAGAAGGTAATGCGCGAGAGTAGTTATAGTCCTCTAATTTAGATTACACTCCATAACACATGAAAAACAATTTCAATTAAGACACTTCCTTTGAAAGAATATGCCTCTAACGTTTAGCCTAAGTGCCTAACTATTGACTTTGAAGTTTTCTTGAAGAAACTTTCATTTAAAATAAACAATTTTTCATTTAAAATAAACGATCAAAAGGTGCATATCTTATATTCACAAGATATAGAACAATAAAAGCAAATATATATTAGAGTAGAAGTCTAGAACTAACCTAATATATATGTTAATCAGTCCATGATCTCATCCTACGAAAAGAAAGGACGAATAGCCTGTTTGACCAAGCTTTTAAAATCAGTTTATTTTGAGAAGTATTTTTTTTTAAAGTGTTTTTTATGGAAGAAATAGTTTGTGTTTAGTTATTTAGTTTAAAAAGTACTTTTGAGTAGCAATTAGTGTTTGGTCAAGCTTTTCTAAAGTGATTCTAAATGTATTTTTCTCAAAATTGCTTTTGAAAAGAAGCTACTTTTTTCTCAAAAATTGTTTCTGTTTTTCCTTAAAAGCACTTCTTTTTTTACAAAAGTTTCATCAGACACCTTAATTTTAGAAAAAAAGTATTTTTAACTGAAAAAACAAATATACTTTTGTCTCAAAAAAAAACATGGCCAAACAAGCTAGAAATCTTTAAAATGTAAACGCGAATAAGAAACTAAAGGCTGACGAAAAAAAAAGAAAGAAGAATTAAACTAATGATCTCGTGCTATAATATTATATTGTGTAACAATAAGAAGAATTACATATTTTTCGAATATCAAAATTTTTATTTTTATTTATTAAGTTAATCTAATCCAATTAATTTAGTTTCAAAAATTAATTACTACTGTTGAGAAGTGCAACATACAAGTAAATGAGAACAGAGTACTTTTTTTTTAAAACTATTCAGCGTCGGATTTAAGAGGGCCCAACCATTCTGAGTTTTATGACGTAAAGAGGGTTTTAACGTCTCATATTAAAGACTACTTATTTCAACAACGTCTACTGTTCAAAATTGCGGGAATTTGATTTTTAAAATAAAATTGAAAGAGTAAATAATTTTCACTAAAGAATAGTGTTATATTGAATGGGCCTTATTTTAAGTGAAATAATAGTTTTTAATCACAAAATTTTGGTTATCATTATTTTTTTAGATGAAGTTCATGTCATAAAATAACTACTATTAAAATATTATGTTTCACTTTTAACTTCAACTTTTTTTTTCAACTTCAATAAAATATCGTCCAAACGGCGAGGAAAATTATACATCACCTGTGACCTCAAAACTTTTAGCAAATATTCATAACTTTGGAAAAATTATTTTTGTAAGCGTGAATTAACATTGACGCTAATGAGTTAGATTGGCTGCCAACTTGACTAATACAAGTGTGATTATTAATAAGGAGAGTTTGGCGTAACTGGTAAAGTTGTTGCCATGTGATTAGGAGGTTACGAGTTCAAGCTGTGAAAACAGCCTCTTGCAGAAATACAGGGTAAGACTGCGTACAAATAGATTCATGTAGTTCGATCTTTTTCCGAACCATGCACATAGCGAGAACTTAATGCACCGGACTGTTTTTGTAACATCGAGATAAGTTGAACTGGGGACCGTATTTATTTAAAATGTATCATTTTGCATATACATAATGTATATATTATTTTAGTCGAAAGTAATAGATTTAGTTCAACCCAGTTCATTCTAATAGAGTTTATGTTAGCATTTGTTTTAATGTTGTTGCATTACTCTAATTTCTTTATGAATAATAAGCTAAACTAATTGAGTTTATGTTGATGTAACTGACCTGTGTTGGCAGTGATTGTTTGGCTACTTGAAGTTGAAACAAGATCAAGGCTTGTGGGTTGGCAGCGATTGTTTGGATACTTGAACACGATTAAAACAAGATTAAGGCATTCTATGGATTCATTATTAAAATTTCTTGGACCAACCGTCACCATGACCTGTTCATGATGTTGATGGCAAAAGCCATAATACACTTTATTTCTGTATCACAACTCACAAGTACTTTGTACATGGTGAATTCAATCTTTAAAGTTCTTATTACTATATATGTGAATTCAGAATTTTAATATTTATTTCTTCCGTTTCAATTTATGTGATGATGTTTGACTCGACATGAAGTTCAAGAAAAAAAAGGAAGAATATTGAAATTTATAGTTTAAAATAAGCCATCGATATAGTTGTGGCTATGAATCACCACAACTATATATTCGGCGATAGTTTCGCCTGAAAGGTTCCAAAGTTGTAATTCAATCCAAATCATTTTTAAGTCCTTCTAATCAATCAACGAGAACGTTCACAATTAGAGGATACAGTCACTTGGTTTTGATGCAACCAAAATGAGAGAAATAAAATGAGAGAGTCTTATTGGTGAAATCCCTCATGGGCACTATAGGGCGATGGCGAGCAGAGAAAATGAAAATGAGAGAACCTTGAAACAGCTCTACAACAGCAACAACTCCAAAAAGAAAGTCTTCTCCAAATTCTTTCCCGCATTTTACTCACTCTCTTAAAAAAAAAAAAAAAACAAAAACAAAAAAAAAAAGAAAGAAAGAAAGTTCAAAATCATGGTAGCATTGGATCTCCACTCCCTAGCTGCGTTTTCCAACATAGGATCTCCACTCTCTAATTGATTTTATTTTTGGATATAGGGTCTCCACTCCCTAGTCTCTTTTCCAACTTAGAGTCTCCACTTCCTAATTGATTTTATGTTAGACATAAGGTCTCCACTCCCGAGTCGCTTTTCCAACATAGGGTCTACACTCCCTAGTTGATTTTATTAAATTAACATATTTAATTTATGGTAAATAATTGTGAATGAGTTAGATTGGCTGCCAACTTGACTAATACAAGTGTGATTATTAATATAAGGCTCTCTTTTCAGTATCTGAAGGAGAGTTTGGCGTAGCTGGTAAAGTTATTGCCATGCGATCAGGGGTTACGGGTTCAGCCTCTTATAGAAATACATGGTAAGACTGCGTACAAATAAATTACTGTAATTCAACTTTTTCTCGAACCATGCACATAACGAGAACTTAATGCACCGAATTGTTTTTGTAACATCAAGACAAGTTGAACTGGGGACCGCACGGCCTGCCCAATTATTTTTACTTATATTAAATATTTGTGCTCTATATAGATGAGATTTAGATGCACAAAAATTGAACGTATAAACTGACTTGCCAAGGACTAGATCTTATCCGGTTCGGATAACACGTTTTTCCTCACATATTTAATTAATGTGGTCCGTTAAGAGGACCACTGTAGGAAGTTTGGTTATTTCTCTGAGAAGTGAGAAGAACATTAAATAAAATACGTCGTATCTTGTTATATTCATGTTAACATTTTGTTAAAATAATTGACACGTATCTTGTTTTGGTTTCCCACAATCCATTGTTTGATTTTTACGTTGGGGCTCGATTAATTTGAGATTGTATAGAAAAATTGCATTTTGAAAATAAAGCATTTTTTATTGAAAATGCTTTCGTGCTCAAAGATCGAATTTGAAATATCTTATTAGAATGAAGAATTGCTCTGTTTAATGATTTATAATTACGTATCAAAGTTAGCGGCATGTGGTACCGTTACTCTCCTTTAGATCCTAGTAAAAATCATATACAATAGTAACTAGTCTTTAGGGTACACGTGTTGCGCGTGTACCTCATGTTAATGAGTATAATTTTTTTAAAAAATTACATAAACTTTAAATAGAAAATTATGTTTGAGTTATTATAAAAGAAAGTTAAAGACAAATGTTATAAAATTTTAAAATAATAATTATTGTATCCTATTTGTCTAATTATTCAATAAGGCAAGAAACTTTGTCCTGCGTATTTTCCTATAAATAGATGGTATTATGAGTGTGCTTTTATCTTAGGACTCCTATATTACATACATAGCTATAATTTTTATATGCGTTTGCTTATTTTAATATAATATTAAGTGTCATTTAATGATCATATAAGTATTAACTTGCCTAAAAGTTCAATATTTACATTTGTACTCAATTTTATGCATTTATTCCAATTGAAGTGTTAGATCTAAATAGAATTTAAATTTTTAAATATTAGAATTTCTTACCTAATTCAGATAAGAAAGGGTTCAATAAATAAAACTTAGTTGATTTTAGAGTTCTAAGAATTAGAAAAACAATTGACTATTGTGTATAGTGTGAAAATTTATTATTAAAGGATAAAAAAGACGAATGATATTTCGCTAAAAGATTTCGTGCTTTTAATATAATATAAATAAGCAAACGATATTTCGATAAGGGGCTTTTATGATTTTTTTACTTATTTTTGATATTTTGTTTGGTAAAAACTTATATAATTTAGGAAAATATTATAGGAGATAAAACGAGTAAGGACAGTAGATGGTGGTAGGTCGAGGTCTAGGAGTCGAGGTGAGAGTGGGGAGGCAAGGTAGGGGGAGGATAGGGTGGGTGGTTGGGGTGAGGGTAGGAGTGCGGTGGGGGTGGAGGCATTGAGTTGTCGTTCAACTCGGATTATCTCTAACTCATTTTTACCCCAAGTAAATTTGGATGAATTATAACTTAAAGCAAGATATGCTAAATATAAACAATAGGGGTGAGTCTTTTTTAAGCATGGGTTCATAGCATCTAGCACGTAATCATATATACATGCTGGTCCAATCACCATCTACCACTTACGTAGTAGGAGTTTTTTAATAGTATTCTCTTCATTTCAATTTATGTATGGTTTGATTGTGCGCGTAATTTAAGAATAAAAGAAAAAAGTTAAAATTAATGGCTTAATACAAGATTATAAATTATTATATTTAGAAAAAAATTTAAAATTTAAAATTAAATTATTATTAAATATAAAAGAATTTATTGACTAAAAAAAAAGTGTCACATTAATTAAGAAACAGAGACCTAGAAAGTAGGAGGAGTATCATTAATTATTTATGTTAATTAAACAACTCTCACTCTTGCAACACAAATACTCTTTTTTTAATTCCCTTTCTCAGCTTATCTACGTAAGCTTCTAACTGTTAGATCTTTCTAATGATTTGTGGCCCAAGTTTTATTTTCATATCATTATATTTAATAGCAATAGATTTCATCGTTTTTTGTTTTATTATTAATTTGACGGATGTATCGAATAAATAAAACCTATATTGTTTAGTTATTTCTGTACCCAATATATAGGTCACTTTCTTATAGTACAACTTATAATAAATAAAACTAACATAAAGTCGGAAAGATTGGAGAAAACGATTCGTGCCCGTAAGATATGATCCACGTGAAATCCTGAATAGTTATTGTGGGGACTCTATTTTAGATTAATCCTAATTTACCATACTAAATTGTGTTTAGTAGGAGCAACTAATATATACTTCCTATTCTGGCCATTACTTTAATTTACTCTTAATTATTTTATCCTGTACAATAACAAAAATTGTATGTGTTTACTCCAAAAATAAGTAACAATTAAATTTGTACGCGATTTAAATGTTACGTAGTTTAATTCAATACGAATAATTACAAATAACAGATAAATGAATTAAAGACGAAATAAACGATCAAACCAATCGCAATGTGACCAAGCCAGATCTTAGATTGAACAATAGGACTCACCCTCAATTGGACCCTCCTTATAAGATCGGTCACGAGTGAAGAAAAGAACAAATGAATAATGCCTTGAACAATAGCTAGAAGACAAGAGTAAACTTTTATTGCTTTGAATTGCGTGTTACAATGTATCAGATTAAAGAAAAACTTTTTCTTTATATAGTAGGAGAATTTCAGTCCTAGTACAAGTCTAAAAAGGGTAAAAATATTCTTTTTCCGGTAATTGTTGATCCATAATTGATACTGAACGGGATCCGCGCCGTAATATCCAGTTGAGGACGAATATTACGGCCCTCTATCCGCCATGCATAACCGTTCACCACGTCTCTCAAGGTCCAGAAGCTGTACTTGGTCCGGGGTACTGATGTCGTGTTATAATTTCATATATTTTAACGTTATTTACCCTACTTGCTTGTTGTTTGGATGCTAATTTGTGCGACAATTGAGCTTAATAGAGTATATTTTACATATAGGAATGCTTGGACAAGTAGTAGAGAAAAGTTGCACGAAATGGTACCTCAAAGCTACAAAAAGGAGCAATAAAAGAAGACGTGTAAGGCAATGAAAAGCCACAGCGGTAGATAGTGCAAGGCTTTGTGCAGGGCATTGTCATTGGCGCCTCTAACAATGCCTCATGGGGAAATGTTGACGCCTCTGACAGTGCCTCGCGGAGTAATGTTAGTGCCTCTGACAATGCCCCGCACTGACGATGCTTATCCGAGCCACTTTTATTTTCTCATTATGTTTGGACGTGTAGACTTCAACCCTACCTTATATATACCTCCAAAACTTAGTTTTTAGAGAGAGAGACATCATTGGAGAGGCAAAAGGCTACAGAACACTCTGGAGCGCGGATCATAAGTGTTTTTCTCTTCGTTCTTTAATCTGTAGTTTATACTTTTGAATATGACAATGACTGTTTATACAATTATGAGTAGCTAAACTCTCTAATTTAGGGTTTGATGGAACCTTTTTGAGGATGAATTTTTGTTACGCTTTAATATAATTTTGCCTTTGAATATCCCTACTTGTTCAACTACGTGTTTATTGTTGTTGATTGAACAACAATAATCATAATTAGCTCAGACCTTCCGCTAACAACACATTTCGTACATATCAACAGGAATACCGTACCATGACGTGAACATATATACATATATAATATACCATGGCCGACACGGCCGTCATGCAAAACTGTGCAACAAAGATACATTTGCCGACAACGCAATCCAACTGTACATAAGTCAACACATTGTCTATTGTCTATACATAACCCAACACTTGTCTATGAGCCTCTACAAAAACATACATAATGCAACCTGTGTCGGAGCAGGGCCGCGACATGCCCATAATGCCTATAACAAAATGCATACCAAGACTACGGCAAGTCCGAAGGATGGATCTTGCCAATATCTGCTGAACTGGATAGCCTACTGTGGTGGGGGAGCCTCGTCTATCTATCTGCCCTGACCTGCAACACGACATGCAGCGTCCACAAATAAAGGACGTCAGTACGGATAATGTACTGAGTATGTAAGACATGAAACATAATGTAAGAACAATAATAAGCATCAGGATAAGAAACATACAACCTGTACCATCTAAATGCCTTTGAGGGCGACTAACCATGTGATGCCTGACGTGCATATGCATATATATATATATATATATATATATATATATATATATATATATATATATATATATATAT
>MCJB01035855.1:107052-118308 GCA_002018475.1 Nicotiana obtusifolia | reverse complement strand
TATATATATATATATATATATATATATATATATATATATATATATATATATATATATATATATATCCTTTTGAAGATCATCATATACATATATACGCCTCTGTGGGCCTCATCATCATCATATACATACGCCTCTGTGGGCCTTCTCATCATCATACCCAACTTATCAATGGTTGCACAATAGGTGCCTGCCCAGCCGACTATAGCGCGGCGCGGTAAAGTAAAATAGTTGTCGTCTATAGCGCGACTAAATAGAGTAAAACATATGCATATGCAGGTCCATCATCATATATTCCGACTAAATAGGCCAGTTGTGCTCGAAGGTCGTCAATAAGGCCGTGACCACTTTTCAGCCTTGTCTTTTGCCACTCGGAACTGGTCCTTGAGCGATGCCAGCTCCTCTTTTGTGGCCTCTTTTTCCGAAGCCAGCAGGTCCATCCTGCCTTTAGCGCCTCAGTTGTGGTCTTGACCTCATCCATCTCGGCCGGAAATTGGTCAATCAAGTCTATCTTCTCTTGGATCTTCGAGGTTGCGTCATTAGTCATCACGAGTAGCTTCTCATTTTAGCCTAAAAAATCCTTACCTTCTCGACCAGATCGGCATGCTCTCGCTTCATGGATAAGGCCTCTTTCTGTGCCCTTTCCAGCTCGGCTCGGAGAATTGGGAGGTCCTTTAGGGCCTCGTCTTGTTGTTCACTGAGAGCCATGTACATGTCTTTTTTCCGGACTTGCTCTTTATGCTCGGACTCGAGTTGACTGATTTCCATCCGGGATCAAAGGAAGTTTCTATAATGGAGCATCAAAGCATGAAAAACAATAAGGTCGTTAGAGCATGCTAAAACTAAGCAAAATTCGTAAAGGGTACAAGGAGTAGACATCTTACCTGATTCAGGCCTGTTGCGCCTCATTGAAGAGGCTTGATGTGCCCTTCGTTCATCTTCGCCTGGTCCTCCTAGGTCACCAGGCAACGAAGATAGCTGGCCACACCCACAGGAGCAGACAGCACCAAGGCGTCTACCGGGATTGTAAGAACGACCATTTTTTTACGACCAGGATCCACACTCAGAGCAGGGAACTGCCTCACTAGCTTCGGGCTCAAGATCGGCTCACCCACTCCCGATAGCACATCCTTTTTTCGGACCTCCAGGTGACCAATCCCGGAATAGTCCTCCAACACGCTCATGTCCATGCCATCGAAGAACATGTTGAGAGCATCATCTGCGCCCCGTGCTGTCTCGTTTGATTTCTCTTTATCACATTGAGCCTCTTCGAGCATAGAGTCTGTGTGGGACGGCATCTCCGTGATGGCGATGACATCGGCTACTTCCTTCGAGGCAGGACGGCTTTTCGGGAGGCAGTGGCCTCCGATTCTCCATCTGGTTCCCGAGCTAGGGGGATTGACCTCTTGGCCACCTTCTCTGGTTGTTGCCTGCTCTCCATCGTCAATGGTTGACCCGTGAGCAATGAACTCTAGATCATCGTCCTCAGGGTAATCCCTGAGCCAGAAGAGGGAATCGGGGTCCGGTACCCTGGATTTGTTATTCTTTTTATTACTTTTTTCTAGGCTCGGACATCTACCTCTTCTTCTTCACCTCGATGTCGGGGGAGCCAAAGGACTTTCTTTTCTTCTTCTTTTTCTCCTCCTTTGGGGTAGCTTCGGTCAGTCTCGAAGCGGAGGGTTCAGCAAGCAAGGACGGGGCCTCATCCTCATCCAACGGACGAAGCTCGACGGTCTTGGGCACTTCGGGCACTTCTCGAGCTGTTAGTCGAGGTCCCCCGCAAACACTATTTTCAGGATCAGTTGGTAAATTAATTTTCATGGCGACATGCTAGTTAGCATCGACCGGGTCGGCGGCTGGGTCATCATTGGGATCAGCAGGAGGCACATCATTACTGGCTTGACTCAACGTCAACGTTCAAGTGAGCAGACTGAGGGTTTGACATCCTTAGGCTGACCTGGAATTAAGATTTCAAAGAAAACGTGTAAAATAGGGTGTGTTATGGAGATTCGTATCAAATTACACTATTATCCTTAGCCCCACGGTAGGCGTCAAACTGTCTACCTCAAAAATGAGTAACAATTAAATTTGTATGTAGTTTGAAGGATACATAGTTTAATTCAATACGAATAATTAAGAATAACAAATAAATGAATAAAAGAGGAAATAAACGATCAAACCAATCGCAATATAATGACCAAGCCTGATCTTAGATTAAACAGTAAGCCTCGCCCTCGATTGGACCCTCGATATAAGATCGGTCGCGAGTGAAGAAAAGAACAAATAAATAATACCTTGAACAATAACTAGGAGATAAGAGTAAACTTTTATTGCTTTGAATTGTGTGTTACAATGTGTCAGACTACAGAAAAACTTTTTCTTTATATAGTAGAAGAATTTCAGTCCTACTACAAGTCTAAAAAAGGTAAAATTTTTCTTTTTCCGGTAATTGTTTATCCGCAATTGATACTGAACGGGATCTGCGCCGTAATATCTGGTCGAGGACAAATATTACGGCCCCCTATCCGCCATGCATAACCGTTCACCGCGTCTCCCCAGGTCCAGAAGCTATACTTGGTCTGGGGTACGTCACTTTACCATATTCGATCTCAGATACATCGTTCATTCTCCCTGTATCTCAATACGAAGGATTCCTGTCCTCGATTAGAATTATGTCGAGCTGCGCTTCCTCTTCATTCTCTCATCGGGGAATCGAAAAATACCCCTTATTTTACCCGTATACAATATATACTACAATAATGAACGTATTCTTAATAGAATTTATAGGAGTTAATCCAATTTGTAGAGTATGCTTTTTCACATTGTTGCGTAGGAATTGTTAGACAAACCCTGAACGTTGGCCAATGGAGCGCTTTGAATATAACCCTCTCAAAAGGTAAGTCACACACGTGAGCTTTAGGATGTGGTGCCCGCTCAAAAGCAAGACCCGAGCGAATCCCGAAATCTTTTGAAATTCTGACAATGGACGTATGCTTCATTTCATACACCTATACGATATAAGAGAGGTGAATCAAGTCGTTACCGATTTACTTGTATTTAAATCAGCAAAATATTTCAAAATTACATTTGATTTGTTAATCATCAAAACTCATATAATTCAATATCGATTGAATTGATCCAGCCAGCACATAACTACTATGCTCGAAAATATATTTGTACGTTGGGAGGATATATATAGGGAGGATACATAATTGGCCATCACAAGTTCAGAGCATTCAATGTAAGTAGCAAATGACATAAGGCTGAAGAGTACAATAGTTCCAGACACTTGGCTTTACATGAAAGTTGTGAAAGAATCAGTCTCCACGTTTTTTTTGCAAGCGTTTTAGGTGGTCCATTTATGTTCAACATAAAAGGACTCGAGGGTGTAATCATGCCTTTGTCTACTAAATATAGAATAGTCCTTGTGAACCTGTGATCCATACATGCATAATATCCTGAAGGAATTGTTACACAAATAGGCGGTCAGATTCAATGTTTATTTTTTTAACCGGTATATATAAATTATATATTAATTATACATATGTTATACATGAATTATATATATAATATACATTCGTCGGCTATTTTTAGTTTAAGAGATCGGATAGACAGCTATTTGGATTAATTCTTCTATCCTGGATATGCGACTTGACTCGGGTATGTGCAAGTTTGTTCGGATATTAAAATTATTATTAAAAAAATACATCTCCTTTAAATTCGGTTGTTCTTGCAATTTTCTTGGTTCTGTTAGGTTTTCACATTTGTTATTTGAGGTTTCTAAGCCGACTAATCTGGATTCATGTATGCTAAGCTTACTTTAGAGACATAAAACAATCATAACTAAATTTATTTTTGTAAATCGTCAATGAAAATTTATATGCAGATGAAACTAGGGGTGTTCGTCAGTCGATACGGTACGGTATTTAGATATTTCGGTTCGGTCATTTCGGTGTTCGGTTTCCTAAAATGCTATACCAATACCGTACCTAATTAAATTCGGTATGGTTCAGCTTTTCTCCTTTCGATTTCGGTTTATTCGGTACGGTAACTTTGATTTGTTTGGCTTCAATATTAACTAGTGTATAGAGCTATAGACTGTAATATTCTTAATTAAAGTACTCACAAATATAAAAATAAAAATATTCTAATAAAAAGTTTTGTTCAAAACCAACAAGTATCAACCCATCGAGAGAAAGAAGTACATAAAGGAATAAATTTAATCATTAAAAATGTCTTATTACTTGCTTAAAGCTAATTCCTGAACTTAAAAAATACAATAATGACTAATCCAACATATGCATTCAATACACGAGAAGAAACACCCCAAGATCATAAAAGTATTACGTTAAGCTGCTTGGCATCCTAGAGAATAAGAGTCAAAATCTGTAGCCTTTAGTGTTCCCCAATTTTTCTAAAGAAGTACATATGCATTACTACCAGCCTCAAAGAAAAGTATTATGTAACTTAGTATATTATGATTAATGATATGTGCATTGTAACTTATTATATAATTCGGTACGGTACCTATATTATTTTTTTTAAATACCAAATACCATATCTAATACTAAATTTTTTTAAAACTTAAACCAAAAATCAAGATTTTTGGTTTCGATACGATAATTCGGTATTTACCAAACTATGCATTGCCCTACATGAAACAATAAAAGAAAAGCTTATCTTGTCAAGGCAAGTATTTATTGACACAAAAAAAAAAAAAAAAAAAAAGCATCATAATGGAGGGAAAAAAAATCTTTTTCTTTTTTATTTGGTGTAATTAATCATAGGCTCAATTTGTACGCAGAGATGCTGATCAAATCCCCATTCACTATTAATCTACTGGCAAGTAATAGAAATATTGTTTATTTATAGGTCAATGAAACAAAGCTACAAATTTCTTTCTTTTCTTCTCTTATGTAAAAACTTACATTGAGTTTAATTTTCTGATTCTCCACAAGCGAGTTATATAACTTTAATCCTGTGTAAGGTTTATACGTTTTTCTCATAAAGTTATTACTTTCTCTTAAATAGAATGTGTGATTTGCATTTTCTTTGTCCTTCCTAGAAAAAGGGAAAAAAATGCAACTAAAATTTAATAGCGAGATTCCTCAGTAGATAAAATGATAAATATATATATATATATATATATATATATATATATATATATATATATATTCTATGGATGATATTATATAAATTACCCTAAATCAAAATATCGTTGGAAAATGCAAGAGAATACTAAAAGCAAATAATCTATGTTTTAACCACAGCAATTGAATTTATCAGTGCCGGCTTAGCATATTTTTTATTTTAATAATTGAGGCAGTTAAACACTATCGGAACAAGAATTTTGAAGTAGTAGACAAATGCTGAAAAAGAAGAAAGATAAAAATTCTTGACCAGGCAATAGGAATTATCCTAGACTATATACCCAGTCCAATACTAGACAAAAGCTACAGGTCGCGTAAGACTTATTATTAAAGGGGAAGTACTTCTCACTATAATTTTCTTTTTAAATTTATATAATATAGTCGGGTTCCAAAATAATAACAAGCGTATATTTTTTGTATATTAATATATAATATTGATGCAGGTCAACCTGCTCATGATACGTTTAAACCTTCAAGATCATTCACGAGAATTCAAGCTAAAGAGCTTCATGATGCACATTTAATGGTAAAGAAGATCCAAGCGTTTGGCGTGTGAAGTTTGCGTTTGTATCAATCAAAATATATAAAATATGCATATATATATATATTATACATGCCAGTGTATATTTTTTATATATTTGACGAGACTTATAATGTGTTGAAAGTCTTATTTTTGCAATTTCGAGACTCTGATCCGAAATATATGATTAAGAATGAAAATAATATATTCATGCCACTATATACTTTTATTGTTACTACTCAGATGTCATCTCTCATGCTTCTCCCTTTTTCTCCAATAATGGTACTACACCAAAAGTTAGGCAAATAGGTGAAATCACCAGGTATTTATTTTTATTATTTTAAATCCTTGTCTTCTGTTAGACCAACCTGGAATGTAAGTTCTCCGGCTTCAACATCACAAAGAGCCTTCCCCATAGCAAGGAAAGGTCTTCCGAGAATAATGGGCACCTCATAATCAACTTCACAATCTAGAATGACAAAATCCGCCGGAAGAATAAATTTATCAACACGAACCAAGACATCTTCAATCACTCCCAAGGGTCTCTTCATAGTACTACCGGACATTTGCAATCTCATACAGGTGGTTCTTGGTTGCCCAATCCCAAAGTCTTGAAGACCAAATAGGGCATCAAATTGATACTTGCCCCAAGATCACAAAAAGCTTTAGCAAACTCGGTACTTCCAATTGTACAAGGAAAGACATGAATAAATATTTTCAATAAAAAGGTTTATATATTGTTTTAAATTTCATATAAACAAATACATAAAGACTTTTAAATTATATTTATATTTTTAATTTTAATAATTATATTTTAATATACTTAGTTACGAATATATTTCATTGGGAGTGTAATATAGAATTTTCATAGTATAAGGAGTGTAAGTATTTAATTTTAAGATACACGAGGTATATCCAAAACTAAGTTATATTAATTAATTTTAGAATTAATGTTTAATTTTAAAAATATCTGTTCTGAGTGTTGGTTTCTTATAATTTGGCCAAACAAATGGTTTGAACTCATAAATTGAATTAATGAAAAGCAAAGCACTTAAGTTCTCATTCGAATTCCTTTACACTTGTTACACTTGACAATTATCATGAATAGAATATCGGTCAACATAGTGAGAAGAATAACAATTATTTATGTACGTCTCAATCCCAAATTAGTCGCAATTTGTCTTAAAACCTTGCCTATATTTGATACATCAAATATTTAAACATAAATCTTGCTATAGAAAATTGTAGAAAAAGATAAAATTCTTGACCAACCTAAGGAAATGGGAATCTCATTCTATTGGTTTTCTTTTCTATCTCCAAAAAGGGAATCTCCAATATTCTTTTTGGAGCTTATATTAATATAAATACGCACCGCATAAGCTTCATTTAAAAAAATAAAAATTAGTTATAAAATTCGTCGCTAATATATTATTAAATAATTAGTAACTAACAAATTTTTTGATAATATATTGCTAATCCTCATTAATTTGATTTAGCGGCAAAAAATATACTATTTAGCAACAAAATTCATCTGATGTTAACTTTTTTTATTTATTTTGGTGAAGGGAAGCATTGCCTACTAGAAGTTTTTTTATTCTCAACTTCGATCACGAGATTTCTGATTAAGAGTCGAGAGATATTATGCAGACCACCTCAATCTTTGACCTTTTTTTTTTTTTTTGTTTTTTTTTTTTTATGAGAAGGTTTTCGGTCAAAATGAAGTGGTCCTACAGATATTGTTAGGTAATGGTTTGGATATCAATCCTTGACTGTAGACTCAGTCCAATTTACAAATATTGAGTTCCAAATTCCAATGTACGGGACTTCAAGCACGACTTCCATAGTTATTTATTTCATCATCCTTTTGACCAGTTTTTAACTTTTTACCGTCTCCCCTTCTGTCAACAGTTCTGAGTGGAATTTATACATTGATGTAGTAAAAATAATTACATTATCAGGTGACCAGAGGAATTTGAACATTATGTGTCATGAATTTGCTATGAAATTAGTTACTCGTCTTTGTTACTTGGTTCGTGATTAAATACATTATCTAAGTAAAAATGACTGAGTTAGCACCTAGTAGGCTCGCTCTGCCACCGATGAAGTTGATTATTAGGTAATTACGGATAAATTTTTACCACAACAATTAGTTGACAACCAATTAAGTTACACTAATAACGTGAGCTATTATAAGTTTAATCAAAAGTTTAAATAAGTTTAGTAAGTGAAACTTTTTTTTAAAAAACGAAGTTAATTAGTTGGACTGCCATTACCAAAACTGTAGTGGGCTTTAAAGGCAAATAGATGGGTTGTTGATGGGGCACTTGACAATTATCACTTGTCATCACATACAAGGAGTTGCATATGTAATATTTGATAAAACCAATTATTAAGCTCTTATAATTAAAAAAATATTTGTAATGAGTCATAAAATCGATTATCGTCGGATAGTATTAATATCATATATTATTATTATTAAACCAAAGGTATACCATATATAAAATCGATTATCATCGGATAGTATTAAAATCGATTATTGTAATGGTATATTGTGGGATAAATGTTAATGAAAAGTATATATATATGGTCTAAATTTTTTTGTATCTAAAACATACCATGTATAACTATGGTATAAATATGTTTAGGGAAATTATGTTTGATATATATATGAAGTAGCCTTCACGCATGAATCATAATACCATAATTAAATAATTATTATCCCGTGTATCATATTAGAAATTAACTTATATAAAAACACATCTAAAAGCAAATTTCATTATTGTACTAGCATAATATCATATATTATTATTATTTAACCAAAGGTATACCATATATAATTTGCAAATGTTGTATATAATACATTCAACATCAAAATACCATTATTAAACTAGCATTATACAATATATAAAATCTCCATATTATTTTCATAAACACATCAGAAGCGTCTAGAATACATTATTATATAACTATTTAAACATTATTATTTTTTATTGAAAAAATACACATCATATCAAACTATGCATTAGATATGTAGAATTTTAACTTTTTAACTATTTAAGAAGGAACTAGTCGTTTTTTATGTGTTTTGATTATACAAAGACACTATATCTAATAATATAACAAAAAGAAAAAATGTGTAAGTACCCCCTCAACCTATGACCAAAGTTTCAACTATACACCTTTCCTTTTTGGGAGTCTCATTACGCCCTTGAACTATTCTAAAGTGAAATAAATATCTCCTTGAAGTGTCATAATCGGATTTTTCTTAGTGTCACACCTCTTTCCGTACACCCCCGTGAGGAGTATAGCAGAGTTTTTCCAATTAAAGTGACATTAGTCGAAATGGGATTATTTAATTATTTTCAGAGTCGCCACTTGGAAATTTTAAATTGGTGTTCCAAGTCACCAGTTTTATCCCAGATCGAGGAAAAGATTTGACTTTCTTAACGAAGTCTGCGAACCAGAAATTCTAGGTAAGGAATTCTGTTAACCCGAGGGAAGGTGTTAGGCACCCTCGGGTTCCGTGGTTCTAGCACGGTCGCTTTATTGTCATAATCGGCTTATTATCTGATTTTAGTATCTATTATTAACCTATAGTGCATCTTACTTTATTTTCCGCTTTTAGAATTATCGAAGTATTGCAATGTCTATCAAAAATATGTCGTAAATTACGTCACATAAATGCACCCGTAATTTGGAACACTTTTTAATTTAACACTGGGATTTGAGATTTGGGTCACATAAATGCGCACCCGAATTCAGGAAATTAAATTATTAGACTAACGCGCCTAAAGCAATTTACGCGTTTTTAGTTCTTCAAGGGCCATGGAATTCGCTAAATAGCGCACCTCGGTTTTTCTAAGTGTTTAATTAATGAGGGCCATATATTTGTAATTTCATTTGGTATGGCACGCCTCGAATTAGTTTAAAAGCTTTTATTATTTAAAATTATTAAAATCGGGTCACCTAAAAAGCACCCCCGACGTTGGGGTTGTCACTATGTCACGGGACTGTACCCATAGTCACAATGTAGTTAATCATGCCTAACAGCGAGCTATTAAAGTTTGAAACGTTGAAGGCTTATTTACTCTAATCTTGCACTTAGTTAATTAAGAGGGCCATTGGTGATCGTTGTTAACTATATGGCACACCCCTATTGTTTAAAAGAACTTTTATTGTTTATGCATTAGAAAGAAGTCCTATTAACAATCAGCCCAATTAGCTTCCAATGAGTAAACGGGCAAATATAGCCACTAGCTGTATGAAATGAGCACAATTGGAATTTGAGACTAACTTTCGGAAAACAGTCTCAGTTGATTCTAAAGTGCACAAATTCTAAACATAGCATAGTTACAAATATAGCCATTAAATTCACACATATGATGATAATCCGAATTTTTGCATTAACAGTACTATTTCAGCGTGGCCAACTTAGCAAAATAGGCTACAATTGAAATTACAGTACACCAAATCTATCATCAAAATAATGATCTTAAAATGACTCAATTTATGTGATATGAACATAACCACAGTTTTAACAAACTGGTCACAACCTGAATTTACTACTGACAGTACTATTTTCAGAATAGTATCCCTAAAGAAAACAGATAACTCGCTTCTACATCAATTCTTGAAGAATAGACACATTTGACACAAAACCAGCGGGATGGCTTAATTACACAGGTTGCCAAATGATTTCATAGCCAAAAGTGCATGCTAAATTTCAGTATCAATCTTTGACAACCACAGTCATATTCATACTACAATTGCCCAATCTCGATATAATTAACAAACAAAAACAGGGTTACTCTCAATTACTGCTGGACAAAACTTCACAAACAACTTCAACCCAATTTGAACTATGCTACAACCAGCGGAAACAAAATGGACTGAGGAAGCAGTGGCAACGCAGAGCGAAAACATAATTTTTAAAATAAATTGAATCTACATTTCAACAGACTTGCAATATAGCAAAGATTCTGGGGGTAACCTCTAACATAAACCTAACAACGCTTAACACTATAAATGATTATATGAGCTTAATGCGAAAACCATTATCGAAGCAGATTAAAAAAATCAGTAGCAAGAGCAACAAGGAACAAATAATAAATCTACATATGTGACGGTAATTCTTCAATGACATAAAACTAATTATTAATCAAAAGTGAGCAATTTGAATAGAATAGCAGGAACAGAATCTCAAAGGAACCAATACAATCATATTCGGCGACACAGAAACACTTATCAATCGCGAGTGGGCATATTACAAAAAAATGAACAGAAACAGAGAAATGTGAGTTTGAATCAATAACTCATTCATGCTTCTAATTCGAAATTACAGGAAAGTTCTGAAACTTACCTATACAATCGACAAACGAATCCTAACGGGACAGCAGCACCCAATAGACAACAGCAAGCACTGAAAAATCAGCTTCCCAGCAATCAGCTAACCAGTTTAATATAGCTAATTCAAGGATAAGGAATTTCGGAGAGTATTTTTCTGATTCTTTTTTAGTCCGTGAAAATCCCCCCTTTTTGAATGACTGGCCTCTCTTTTTATATCCCCTAAAACAAAAACAGAAACCCCCC
>MCJB01035855.1:88396-106701 GCA_002018475.1 Nicotiana obtusifolia | reverse complement strand
AAGTTCCATTTTGTTTTATTGCTAATTACTAGAAGCTTCTACTGACTTTCCTGACTTTTAATCTTTAACGGGTCAAAACTAACCCGGCCCAAAACAAGCAGCCCTAGTTTAATTTCGAACCCAGTCTCTTGGGCTCAAATTCAGAAAGCCTCAAACTCACTCTCAAACAATGAACAACAAAAATTTTTGAAAATATAACCAAAGAAATATAACCAAACATTTTGAACTTTAATACAAAATGGGACCCAAAAATTATAGAAAAGGGGTAGAAGAGGAGAGTACTCAAACAGAATAAATAAATAAAAAACAGTACAAAGAAAGAAAAAAAGAAAATGCAACTACCTCGAACAAAATCTTCTTAAAACTGATTTTAAGTTAAAATTTACTTTAACCGTGTGTTCTTGTTAAGAACACATGGCTAAAATCTATTTCAACTCAAACCGGCTTCAACAAACCCCAATTCTGAATTTTGCAATTTTTCTGATTTTGTTTCAAAATCCAAGAATTGTTTTGAGAACTTTAGGTGGTGATGAGGTATAGTTACGGGGTGAGGGCGTAATGGTAGTTGTTGGGTGGGATTTTGGGTTGATTTTGGACAGGTTTGAAGAGTGAACAGCCATGGCGGCTTGAAGACCTAGGCGGCTAGGGTTTGGCTGGGCAGGGGTCGTTTGGACGAAGGGAATGGGGGGTAGGGTTAGGTTTAGACACTTTTATAGCGGAGGGTAGATGAGTTCCGAGCCGTTGATCTTGTCAACGGCTCAGATGAGCCTTGGGACGAAACAATGTCGTTTGGTAAACGGGGAGGGTAAATGCGTTTGGGCTGCCCGTTTGATTTTCGGATTGGGCTTTGTTTTAGGTTTAAACAATGGCCCAATCCATTTGTCTTCTTCTTTTTTCTTAATTACTTATTCTTAATTTCCTTTTTTTTAATTTTTTTTTATAACTAGACTACTTAGTAATTAAAATCCTAATTCATTTAAATGTAAAATTGAGCTAAAATAACTATTTATAAAATTAAAACAATGCTAGATTCTAGGAATTCAATATTAAAACTAAGAAGAAGGTAAAATGAACTATTTTTATGATTTTTCAATTTTGTAAAATCAACAATTACTAATTCAATCCTAAAAATGTAAAAATAAATCCTAAATGCAATGGATGATATTTTTGAGTGTATTCATTAATTAATTACTTACAATTAAATATAAGTAATTAAAAATCTATTTAATTATTAAAATGGCTAATACTTAATTAAAACTATTTTATTTTATTTACATGAGTATTTCGGGTACGGTAAAAATCACGTGCTCATAGCTACCCCTCTTTGCTCAAAGGCACGAAGAGTTCTCGGGAAAAGATAAGATGAGCAATTCTGCGGGATTTTTGCCTACCCGAAACTATATGAGAAGAATTTTTGAAGATAGTCTGACCGAACCTCGATTCGAAGGTTGCCTACATATCCTTGGCTATAAAGGAATCAGGTTAGTGTAGTTCTGGAAGTTTTGGTAGCCGGGACTACCAAGAAGCTGTGATTTTCGTTGTTGCTGCTGTTACTACTTGCTGCGCTCCTTATTACACCAAAAATGAAAAATAAGAAGCTAAACTAGCTACGTCTATCAGCTACGAGTTACAAGATTCCTATCTGCAAATTTCTTGAATACTTGATTTCGAATCTTCTTGTGCTTCTCGGGCTGTTGATTCGCCTTCTTGAGGTGAGCTTTTGCTATTCCTAACTTGACTTGACCCTGCTCTTCAGGCGGGATTCCTGGTGCTTCTAACTTGAACTAGAAACTTGGAATGAACTCTAAAATAGACGCCCTCGTTTTTTTTTTTTTGGGTGCGCGCCTGATTTCCGGAACTTGAATTGCATTCCCTCGTTGTCCAGGTGGGTACCTGATTTCCAAAGCTTGAATTGTATTCCCTCGTTATCCAGGTGGGCTCCTGATATCATAACAATGAACCAAACAAAAGAAACTTTTCTGCCCTAGTTTGGAACCTGGGCATATCTGCGGGGATTCAAATCTTGCTACCTAAAAGACTTCTAAGAATTTAAAAAAAACTAAATCCCATTATTCAGGAGGGTCCTGAGAAATTTAAAACTAAAGTCCCATTATCCAGAAGGGTCCTGAGAAATTTAAAACTAAAATCCCACTATCCAGGAGGGTCCTGAGAAATTTAAAACTAAATCCCATTATCCAGGAGGGTCCTGAGAAATTTAAAACTAATTCCCATTATCCAGGAGGGTCCTAAAAAATTAAACTAATTCTCATTATTCAGGAGGGCCCTGAAAAATTTAAACTAATTCCCGTTATCCGGGAGGGTCCTGAGAAATTTAAAACTAATTCCCATTATCCATGAGGGTCCTGAAAAATTAAAAACTAAAGTCCCATTATCCAGGAGGATCCAAAAAATTTTAAAACTAAATCCCATTATTCAGGAGGGTCCTGAGAAATTTAAAACTAAAGTCCCATTATCCATGAGGGTCCTGAAAAATTTAAAACTAAAGTCCCATTATCCAGGAGAGTTCTGAAAATTTTAAAACTAAATCCCATTATCCAGGAGGGTCCTGAGAACCGAAAATGAATTTACCTGAGCCATGCTCTCCGTATGGGGAATTCGCGAATAGCAATTTTGCTTCTCGAGCCCTGGCCTTTTGTGTATTGACAACTTTTACGCCTTCTGTTTCAAACAAATAAAATCTTGTTAGTTTGAAACGTGGTGATTAGTTTGTGGCGTCATGGCTGAGGTCTGCTTCTGTTAGGGAATATATTCGAGTTTTGGCTCGGCTGGGAATCTGCTTCTGCTGACTGCCATATTTCACCCTGACTGGCTGCTTTGGACGAGCACGACGTTGTTTGACATTTGATTGGGATCGGATTGCACTTTCTCTGAACAACCCAAACCTTTTACCCTTAACTATTGTATTGCACTTTTATTCTGGACGTTGTTGCGTCCTTGTATTATCTTAAAAACTCTCAACATCGCCTTATTGCCTGAACTCCAGTTAACTACATACTGCTCATTCTAGATTATGTCCCTTGTGATATGCTTGGCCGAGTTTCGCTTTGCGCAATTAGAAATTGATAGTAAGCTTTGAAATCCTTTCTTGCCCACTCAACATGGCTAATTCGAAAGAAGCTCACAAAGATAGACTCAATAAACAAAATGTAATGATTTTGTGACAAAAAGGAAACAAAGAAAAATTATGAACATAACGACTATGTGAAGGAAATTTGGAAAAGAAGGACTTATCTGAGGGAAGCAACCAGCTCCAATGATCATGACATGCATTTCGGATTGATCAGTCTAATCCGTCCGACCAATCATATTCAACTCATGGCATAAGTCCATGCTTCGCAGACCAACCTCTCACTGATCCCACTCCTCTTGTTAGTTTATCTTTAACTCATCGTCTCCTTATGGTGCCCATGAGGGTTTTCACCAATAAGACTCTCTCATTTTTGATTTTCTCTCATCTCACCATCGCCTTATGGTGCCCGCAAGGGTTTTCACCAATAAGACTCTCTCATTTTAAATTTATTTCATCTCACCATCGCCTTATAGTGCCCGCAAGGGTTTTCACCAATAAGACTCTCTCATTTTAAATTTCTTTCAGCACCCTTGAACAAAGTGTTGCCCCTGATGTAAATCATATCTCCTTTTTGCTTGACCCGGCATCCTCAAAGATTGATTGAAGGGTCTTTCTTTGGACCGTAATGTAGGCTTTTGGACAGGGTTAAAAAGAAAGGGTGTCGTGAAGGCTCAAAGTAATTTAAAAAATGAAATAGGAGTCAAGATTCAACTTTTGCAATCAGATCTTTTACGAATCCAAACTTCTGCCCCAGTTCTTTTGGGTCAGGGGAAATTTTAATTTTTACTTTGATGAGACCGAGCCGTGAGGCTGCCTACGTATCCTTAAAAGGAATCAAGTCGAACGTAGTTCAAGCCCTAAGTTGTTTGTTTTTGTTCCCTTTTCTTCTCTTTTTTTTTCTTCTTCTTTTTCTTTTTTCTCTTTTTTTTTCTTTTTCTTTTTCTGTTTCTTTTTCTTCTTCTTCTCTTTTTTCTGTTTCTTTATCTTCTTCTTCTTCTTCTTCTTCCTTATTTCTGTTACTAATTCCAAAAGAGGGATTTGAACGAAAATAAGTAAGGCTCAAAAAGGGTAACGAAGGATAAAAGTGTTTGGATAGCTGAATAAAATGCCTTCTTCATTTCAACTTTGAACATGCTAAGTACAAAATACAATTGAAGATGAGCAAGAAATCATACATAATACTTCTTAATGGCATCAGAATTGATAGCCATATCTACACATTTGCCTTCTATGTCTGTTAAGTACAAAGCGCCATTTGGCAACACTCTTGTCACAACGAATGGTCCGTGCCAGTTCGGGGTGAATTTGCCTTTAGCTTTCGCTTGGTGAGGAGGATACGTTTTAATACCATCTGACCGACTTCAAATTTCCGAGGGCGCACCTTCTTGTTGTATGCTCTGGCCATTCTTTTCTGATACAATTGACCATGACATACTGCGGCCAATCTTTTCTCATCAATCAGACTCAATTGCTCGAGTCGGGTCTTGACCCACTCATTATCATCGATTTCAGCTTCTGCGGCAATCCGAAGAGATGGAATCTCAACTTCTGCAGGTATAACTGCCTCAGTTCCATATACCATCAGATAAGGAGTTGCACCCACTGAGGTGCGAACACTAGTGCGATAACCCAGTAATGCAAAAGACAACTTTTCATGCCATTGCCGAGAATCCTGAAACATCTTACGAAGTATCTTCTTTATGTTCTTGTTGGCAGCCTCGACAGCTCCATTCGCCTTGGGGCGATATGGAGTGGAGTTCTGATGCATAATCTTGAACTGTTGGCATACCTCTTTCATCAAATGACTGTTGAGATTAGCATTGTCTGTGATGATCACCTTGGGAATTCCGAACCGGCAAATGATATTTGAATGAACAAAATCTACCACTGCCTTCTTGGTTACGAACTTGAAAGTTACAGCTTCGACCCATTTGGTAAAGTAATCAATGGCCACCAGAATAAACCTATGCCCGTTTGATGCTGCCGGTTCAATAGGCCCAATAACATCCATGCCCCAAGCAACAAAGAGCCAGGGTGTAGACATTGTGTGCAATTCAGACGGAGGAGAATGAATCAGATCACCGTGTACCTGGCACTGATGACACTTGCGAACAAAACTGATACAATCCCGTTCCATGGTGAGCCAATAATAACCTGCTCGAAGTATCTTCTTTGCCAATACATACCCATTCATATGTGGACCGCAAACTCCAGAATGTACTTCGGCCATGAGAGTTGAAGCCTCTTTAGCATCTACGCACCTCAGCAATCCTAAATCTGGAGTCCTCTTGTACAAGATTCCTCCGTTCAGGAGAAATCCACTGGCCAGACGCCGAATGGTTCTCTTCTGGTCACCTGTAGCATGTGTTGGATATACTCCTGACCTGATGTATTCTTTGATATCATAAAACCAAGGTTCGCCATCAATTTCCTCTTCTACCACATTACAATAAGCATGTTGGTCATGGACTTGGATATGTATGGGGTCAACATAAACCTTGTCGGGATGATGTAACATTGACGCCAGAGTGGCCAAGGCATCAGCAATCTCATTATGAATCCTGGGAATATGTCTAAATTCAACTGACCGGAAGCGTTGACAAAGATCATGCAAGTACTGTCGGTGAGGTATGAGCTTCAAATCTCGAGTTTCCCATTCTCCTTGAATCTGGTGGACCAATAAATCTGAATCTCCCAGAACAAGTATTTCCTGGACTCCCATGTCTATGGCTAACCTCAAACCCAGAATGCATGCCTCGTACTCTGCCATGTTGTTGGTGTAATAGAATCAAAGTTGGGCTGTTACATGGTAATGTTGCCCTGTTTCAGAGATAAGTACAGCCCCTATTCCGACTTCTTTCATGTTAGCAGCTCCATCAAAGAAAAGTTTCCAACCTGGCTTTCCGTCGTGATTAACCTCATCAATAGACATGACCTCTTCATCAGGAAAGTAAATCTTCAATGGCTCGTAATCATTATCCACCGGACTTTCGGCCAAATGATCGGCCAAAGCTTGGGCTTTCATCGCAGTCTGAGTCACATAGATGATGTCAAATTCTGTAAGTAAAATCTGCCATTTCGCGAGTCTTCCTGTGGGCGTAGGCTTCTGAAAGATATACTTCAAAGGATCCATGCGAGAAATGAGATAAGTGGTGTGAGATGACAGGTAGTGCTTGAACTTTTGTGCCACCCAAGTCATGGCGCAACATGTCCTCTCAACCAGAGTGTACTTAACCTCGTAAGGAGTGAACTTCTTACTAAGATAATAGATTGTCTTCTCCTTTTCGGTGATGTCATGTTGACCCAACATGCAACTAAAAGAATTATCCAAGACCGTCAAATAAAGAATCAAAGGTCTTCCGGGTTCTGGTGGGACCAGCACAGGTGGATTCGACATATACCTTTTGATCTTATCAAATGCTTCTTGACACTCGTCATTCCACTTGACTGCAGCATTCTTCTTCAACATTTTGAAGATGGGCTCACAAGTTGTCGTGAGCTGAGCAATAAACCTGCTGATGTAGTTTAACCTTCCCAGTAGGCTCATCACCTCTGTTTTGTTCCTTGGCAGCGGCAATTCTTGGATGGCTTTGATCTTTGACGGATCCAGTTCAATACCGCGTCGGCTGACCACGAATCCCAGCAGTTTCCCAGACAGGACACCAAACGCACATTTAGCTGGGTTGAGCTTGAGGTTGTACCTACGGAGCCTTTGAAAAAACTTTCTCAGATCACTAACATGATCAGACTGCTTCTTTGACTTTATGATCACATCATCCACATAGACCTCAATCTCTTTATATATCGTGTCATGAAAAATGGTGGTCATTGCTCTCATGTAAGTTGCCTCAGCATTCTTCAAACCAAATGGCATTACCCGATAACAGTATGTTCCCCATGGCGTGATGAATGTTGTCTTTTCTGCATCCTCCTCGTCCATCAAGATCTGATGATATCCCGCGTAATAATCCACAAAAGAACCGATCTCATGCTTGGCACAATTATCGATCAAAATGTGAATATTCGGCAATGGGAAATCATCCTTTGGGCTTGCTTTGTTGGGATCATGATAATCAACACAGACCCTGGTCTTACTATCCTTCTTTGGTACCGGCACAACATTAGCTAACATGTGGGATATCGAGTGACCCGAATGACCTTTGTAGTAAGATGCTTTGTGAATTCTTCTTTGATCTGTACACTCATATCCGTCTTAAACTTTCACAACTTCTGTTTGACCGGGGGAAATGTTGGATCAGTTGGCAATTTATGGACTACCAGATCAGTGCTCAAACCCGGCATTTCGTCATACGACCAGGCGAAAACATCTTTGTATTCAAACAATATTTTGATTATTTCCTCCTTCAATGGTGGTTCTAAATGCACACTTATCTTGGTTTCCCTAACATCATTCTGGTCCCCTAAATTGATTGCTTCAGTTTCACTCAAATTAGGTTTCGGTTTTTCTTCAAATTGTTTTAGTTCTTTACTGATTTGCCCAAATGCTGCTTCTTCATCATATTCTATTTCCTCATTATATTCTACTTCTTGGATTGTTATTTCAGAATTAGATTAGCTTTTAAGGCTCGACTGAAAAATTTTCATGCATGTCATGTCACTGCAGCCGGCATAAAAAGAACTGTACAAAAGAACAAAACAAACATTACTAAGAATAATAGAAAATGGGAAATTGCATTTCATTGAAAACAAAAGGATAGAAGGGTTTGAACATTACAATAAGCAAAACTAAAAAAAATCCGGATTACAACCCTGGAATAATTCTAGATAACAGGAAAGGAAATAAAGCAAACTACCAAAACTCCTTCCTGGTGGGGAGAGGAGTAACTTCCCAATTGCTAAACTTCACGTTTGGGCCAACAAACTGCACATCTGCTTTGCTAGAGCCTTCACCGACCTCAACCATATTGATCTCTTCGAAAAGACCTTGGAATCTTTTGATTAACTCTTCATCAACATCGAACACAGGTTTCGGGATTGAGGAGGTCGGAGGTTTTTCGGCTCCCGGTTTGACAAAAGACTTGGAGATGTGTGGGATGGGCTTGGGGAGAGACCATACTTTCTGTTTTGGATTTCTAAACCTTTTCATATCTTCCTCTCTGGGCGTGAATCCCAAACCAAATGTACCATAATTTCCATTGGAGCGTATTGGATGCACAGTACCTTGCAGAGATGATCCCAGGCCCTTACCCAGTACAAAACCATTTTTCAACATTTCAGCCGCAACCATGACAGACGCAGAGGATAGCTTGGGACCCAGAATGCGTTCTCCTTCGATGATCTTCGCGACTGGCACTGTTTCAAAAGTTTGAAAGACCCAAGGTCCCTTATCATCATCAACTTCAATAAATGGAACAATCGTGTCATTTCCGACCGGCAGATCTTCCTCGCCGTGCACGACTATTTCTTGCCTATCCCATTCAAACTTCACCATTTGATGCAAAGAGGACGGGACTGCTTTAGCAGCATGTATCCAAGGCCTTCCCAGCAGCAGGTTATAGGAGACGGCTATATCTAGCACTTGGAATTCCATGGTGAATTCAACTGGGCCTATTGACTATTCAAGCATTATGTCTCCAACAGAATCCTTGCCTCCTCCATCAAAGTCTCGAACACACACGCAGTTCAAGCGGATCCTTTCAGTGCCAATTTTCAGTTTTTGCAGGGTAGACAACGGGTAAATATTTGCACTAGAGCCGTTGTTAACCAAAACCCTTGAGATAACAGCATCTTCACACTTCACTGTAAGATATAGAGCTCGGTTGTGTTCTGTACCCTCAATAGGAAGTTCATCATCCGAGAAAGTGATCCTATTGGCCTCGAAAATCTTGCCAGCTATCTTTTCTAAGTGGTTCACTGTGATCTTATCAGGAACATGTGCCTCATTCAAGATTTTCATTAGAACCCTGCGATGTTCTTCCGAGTGTATCAACAAAGACAAAAGAGAAATTTGAGCTGGTGTTTTCCTTAACTGTTCTACAATGCAATAATCCTGTCCCTTCATTTTCTTCAAGAATTCTTCACCCTCTTCCTCGGTAACCGATTTCTTTACTGGCAATTGACTATCTTTGAATGGCTTGGCTTTCCTCAATTCCTCTGGAGTGAAACACCTCCCAAAACGAGTCAATCCTCCCGTCTCATTTACTTCTTCATTCACTTCTTTTCCTTTGTAGGTCACTATCACTTTCTTATAATTCCACGGGACAGCCTTGGTATCAGTCACCGGCAGCTGGGTTACAGGTTTAATGATGATAGGGGTAATAGGAGCCCCTTTCACAACCATGACAGGCTTACTGGGAATCCCTGGCACTAGCACTTTTGAGCTTTCCGGATTTGCCTTGATATCTTTTAATATCCCTTTCACGACTAGTACTGGTGGTTTCACATTGGGCGGGCTTGGCTTTGGTGGAATTTGGCTCCTTAACCAAATTGTTTTCACTGGCCCGAATCATCATGACGGACTTATAAGACTTCTTGGGCTCCCCGTCTTTGTAAACCACTTCGATCATATGTGTCTCAGCATGGGCAGGCAGAGGATTTTGGTTAATGTTTGGAGTGCCTGGGCTTTGGACTACAATTTGGTTTGTATCAATGAGCTCTTGGATTGCCCGTTTCAAATTCCAACACTTTTCAATGTCGTGGCTTGGGGCATCAGAACAATAGGCACATCTCAAGGAATAATCGAGGTTCTTTGGAGGGGGATTTGGTATTTTTGACTCAATTGGCCTTAAGACGTCTAATTGTCTTAACCTTTGAAATAGACTGGCATAGGATTCTCCAAGCGGGGTAAGAGTTTGCTTTCGTTGTTGCTTCTCTTTCCTATACTCTGGTCTTGGTCGAAAATGTGGAGCACTGGGGTTTTGGTACGGTTGTGGAGGTGAATAAGTATTTTGTGGAGCTGGGTAGGTGTTCTGTGGGGCAGGGACATGCCATTGTGGTTAAGGAGGGGGTTGAGCATATGACTGTATATGGTGAACAAAATATTGAGGTGATCTGGCTGAGTCTTGGGGGCTTGGCGAGGAAAAGAAATGTGGAGGGGTATTATATAGAGCTTGAGTGTAAGTTTGAGGTCGAGGGCGTGGATGGGTGTATTGGCGAGGTGGACCTCTCTGACCCTGCCATGATCCAGAGACAAACATAGCTACATCTTCCTTTTTTTTTTTCCCCTGGCAAACTTCCAGTACCATTTTGGATTGCCTGGGTGGTTGCTTTTATAGCTGAATAGCTCATGATCTTGCTCGACTTGAGCCCTTCTTCCACCATTTCTCCCATCTTTACCACATCATTAAAGGACTTACCAATAGCTAAGATCAAATACCCATAGTAAGTGGCTCCAAGGCCTGAAGAAAGTATTTAACCATCTCATCTTCTTCCATCGGAGGATCGACTCGTGCAGCTTGCTCCCTCCATCGGAAACCATATTCTCTGAAGCTTTCACTGGGTTTCTTTTCCACCTTGGTCAGAGATAGGCGGTCCGGAACAATGTCTATGTTGTATTGAAAGTGTTGGGCAAAAGCCTGAGCCATGTCGTCCCAAGTGTACCACCTGTTACTGTCCTAGCGGGTGTACCATTCCAAAGCTGCTCCACTTAAACTCTGGCTGAAGTAGGCCACCAACAGTTCGTCTTTTCCTCCGGCACCTCTCATCTTACTGCAATAACCCCTTAGGTGGGCAACAGGATCCCCATGTCCGTCATACAAGTCGAACTTGGGCATCTTGAATCCAGCAGGCAGTTGGACATCGGGAAACAAACACAAATCTTTATAGGCCACACTCACTTGATTCCCCAACCCTTGCATACTTCTCAATGACTGCTCGAGACTCTGCAACTTTTTAAACATCTCCTCCTGCTCTGCGCTCTTGGGTGGTCTATCAGTCTTGACGTGAGGCTCAAGCTGGTGGTTATAGGAGTAAGGATCTGGGATTTTAAAAGTGGGCTCCGGTGTATGGTAGTGGGTATCTGGGGCGGGAAATACGGGTTCACTAGAGGATCGGTGGAGGGTAGCTTGTGGAGGGGGTACAAATATAGGAGCAGCTGGCGGAGCAGGGTACGAAGTTGTTTTGGCTGGTGTAGCATGAAAAGCTTGAGCCGAAGTGCCAGGGTAATTGTGGTAAGGGGTAAAGCCAGGTGCATGTTGTGGGGAAAGATCGATGACATTGGCCATTTGGGATTGAGAGAGTGGTGGAATGGAAGCAGGATTTTCTGTATAGTTGGTGGGGAATGAGGGTGGAGTGTGTCCCTTCATCTATGCTTGATACAGCTCCGCCATCTGATGTTTCAGCCTCCGAACCTCCTCTTGTAATTCTGATTCCGACTCAACAGTCTCTCTCGGCGGGTCTACAACTCCAGTCTATTTCTTTGTTAGCCATGATTATTTGGCACTTTGATCGGGTGTATTATGGATGACTTGCCAGGATGCCAACAAACTAACCACCTATTTGAAGAGACCTATACTCCAAAAAGCAAACCGGTTAGATTGAACATATAACAAATAGATAATCGCACGTTGGGGTGTGATGCACCTAAGCAGTTAAATGTGTTCCTATATGTTTCACAACAGTTGCGTGTTTCATTCCGGCTTTACCTACTTTTTTTCTTCTGCTTTCTAATTCTCGCTTTTATTTCCGCTCTATTTTCGCCCCTTTTCATTCATTTTTTCTCTTTTTTTTTCGATGCTACATAACTCCGAAGAAATAAATGTGAAAATATGGAAACAAATTCTGTAAGCTTTCAATTTCCATTAAATAAAATATTTCTGTTACAGACTCGATCTTTAGAGACGAACTACAACAGACTCAAAAAAATTCTTGAAATAAGAAAAGAAAATACATATTGCAAAATTAAGAATACATTAAAGATTCAGGTCCCGGGGCCCGTGGGACATCGTTCAGTCTTGCCACGGGCCTCTGTGCAAGATCCCCTTGGAGCTGCTCTAAGTCGCTCATTATCTGGCGAACATATGTCATCACTGTGGCGAAGAAGGTAGTCTGAGTCATGTCTTCACAGGCCTAGCACTTCGCAACAACATACTCGGCAATTGCCCTGACCCTCTCTCGAATAATTCCTTTCTCTTGCAGCAAACGCCCTATTTTCTAATCCCGGGCCTTTAGCACTTGAAGGTCACGATGGTTCTAATTTTGTACTTGTCGCAAATCCTGTTCCATCTGGGCCATTAAATCATAACAGTGCTCTCGGTCTGCTTTAAAGTTCCGAATTTGTTTTTCCGCTTCATTTTCCAGACCGGTTACCTTTCTTTTCAACTCAGCAATTGTTCCCTCATATCTCTTTTTTATTTGTCGGATGAACTGCGCCCGCCCTTCAACATTTTCTGTCAATCGTTTTCTGAGTCTTTCCTGCTCTGCCTCAGATTTTTCCAGACCATCTTGGCACTCTATTGCCTTCTTCCTTAAGCTACTGATGAGCTTTCCGTCCGCCAGACTTCTTTCTTGATTTCTGGCAGCCATTTTTATCTGTTGTATCTGAGCTTTGAGGGCTTCATTTTCCTGGGTCAGTTCTTTAGTTTCTCCCTCGTCCGCTGCGGCGCACTTCTTTCTCAAACTGAAGATCTCGGACTTGTTTTTCTAATATGCTTATAGTGGCCCTATACTCGCTTTCTTTGGCTAACCAGTCCCATTGGGCTTGGGACTCTTCAATAAATGCTTGGAGGTGGGGTCTTTGGGCTGGTCGTCCGGGCTCGGCTTCTTTCTTATACCATGCAAGATACCCAGGGGAGACTTCGCCCCGAGACAGATCTCAAACACAGGTGTTTACTGGCAAGTACTGACATTCACTCCAGACCTGTCAAACCACTTTTTTTGGGTACTGTCCATCGGCACAAATTTCAGTTGCGTGACAGCTAAGATCCTGATCCTTAGGTACCATTTGGCATCTTCCCAACTGTCTTAGGACCCGGCACGGTGCATAAGGTTGGATACTCCTGAGGCCCATTAGGAGAAAATAAGGCCCGGTAGCCGACATATACAGAACTTCATCGACTGTAGAGCAACTGAGCGTCCACTCCACTTGCTCCGCCGTGACAGAACGGAGACGGGATACCCATTCGCTGACCCCTTCGGGCATGCTGACATTTCCAATCCTGGCCTGGAATTTGGCTATGTAGCTTCTTTCTGCCGGTGCGTATCTTATGTACTGGGGACGCTGACATAAGTGCTCAATTATCCATATTTGCAACAACAAGTTGCACCCTTCGAAAGAATTCTCTCCAGCCCTACAGGCTGTGAGGGCTCGGAACATCTCAGATATAATCATAGGGGCAAGGACACTCTTGGCATGAGTGAGCAATGTGCTAACAACTCCGGCTATCCAAATGTCAATGTGTCCGTCCTTTCTGGGGAATACTATGAGACCCGGAAATGCCATCATGAAAGCAAAACACCCGTGTTCCTCCCATTTTGATCGGTTCTCTCTACTACAGGTTTTGCTTTCTGGGTTATTAAAACCCGCTACGTGACCATACCGTTGATAAACAAATTGCAGGATAGCAAAGCCGTTTGCTAAATCTGGGTTTTGGACTCCCCAACTTATTTTCATCATGTCTAGGAATTTGTGGGGGGGTAACAGCTCTTGGAGCAACTAGATATCCATGCCTTAGTGGAGTTTCATTCTTCCCGATGTACCCGGTCACTTCTTCCAGAGTTAGTGTCAATTCAAAATGGAAGACGTTGTGGGCCGGGTCCCAAAATGTAATTAGGGCCCTTATGATGTCTCCCCTGGGCCTAATTGTCAATAATTCCGGAAAGCCGCCCAAATAACGCTTAACCGTGTTCTGCCCCGATTCACTCAAGTCCTGCCACCACATATGTAGCTCCAACGGAATCTTGATTACTATTTCCATTTTCGATTTGTGCTCGTTTTGCACATTTAAAGTGATTAAAAAAAATCAGTGAAAAAGGTCGATTTTGCACATGTTTAATTAAACGGCTACGTGGCAAATACGGCCCTTCAGCACTTCGAGTGAGAAGATTTTAGGGCTATGCTTGCTAGGTAGCCAAAAATTGAAATGGACAGTCGTTTTTGCAAAACAGCCTTTCGGCGCCGTTTTGAACACATTCGGCCATTTATGCAAAGGCGACACTACCCAACCATTTTTGAATTTCCTAAAATAAAATACTTAAAGGAAAAAAGGCACTTCCAGATTTTGAAATTTTATATATACATATACATACATACATACATACATACATACATACATACATATATATATATATATATATATATATATATATATATATATATATATATATATATNTATATCGAATATAGCATTTATATATATATATATATATATATATATATATATATATATATATATATATATATATATATATATATTAATTATTATTAAAGAAAGGCTATTTTGGAAAAAAAAATTCGAATTTCGTTTTTAATTTATATATTTTTTTGTTTCAAGGAGGAAAAAGAAGAATTTTATTGCCTCTAATTCCTAATATCTTATTTTATCAAAGAAAATACTTTCGAGCCAAAATATATATATTTTTGAACTTTTAATATGGAAAAGCAAGAAAAGAAAGTAAGAACCTACTTTTAAAAATCTTATGTACAAAGAAGGAAAATATTTTAGATCTTTTTATTAGAAAAATATTTTATATGTTTTTTTTTTTTTGAGCTTCCAAAAAATAAGAAGGAAAATATTTCTTTCTTTTTTTCGAGACTCTTTGATTTTAGATAAACATTTAACAATTTCCAAAAAAATTACTTCGTTTTCTTTTCCGTTTTTTTTTCATTTTCTATATCCTTTTTTTTAAAAAAAATTTCGGCAGAGTTTCGCCTTATTTTGGACACCAAGTTTTTGAAAATGCGTAACGACCCTCAATTTTTATACCTCGCCCTTCATCATTTCATTTCTCAATTTTCCAATTTTATTCTAATGGCCGGTCAACACGCAAACCAAAATAAAATATTGTACAAATAGCACGTAAATTATGCATCAGGATGGTCTTTAATTCAAGGTCACCTGTCCTAGACGGACCCAACCCCTGTGTTGAGTCCTCTAAGTCAAATGCACATGATGCAAATAAACGTTCCTACTAGGGATCCGCCATGAGGCCACGTTATTCTAAGCTGAAACCTGGGTATTGTTCTAGACTGGTGAACCCGAGC
The DNA here is from genome assembly GCA_002018475.1 of Nicotiana obtusifolia. Lineage (NCBI taxonomy): Eukaryota > Viridiplantae > Streptophyta > Magnoliopsida > Solanales > Solanaceae > Nicotiana > Nicotiana obtusifolia. The sequence continues at coordinate 91,450 of MCJB01035855.1, read as the reverse complement.
GGACAACTCAAGCCGAGGAGGGGGCTACGTACAGGGCACCAAAAGGCCACCCGGCTTTGTAACTTATCCGGCCTCTTTCTTGTTCATGGTAAGACACTAACAAAATAGGGAGTCACGGCCAGCGTGCACATCCCCGAGGATGAGAGGAGAAAGGTTCGGAACAATTTATAAATAGTTCAAAAAAAAATTAAAGCGGTAAAAGTGGCATTTAGCACGTTAGGCATAATAGGTAATAAAACTCAGATAAAAGCCAAAAAAATAGCAATCATTTTAAGCTCGAATTCTTGAACCCTGAACCAGAGATTCTGGGTTCGGTCCCCAGCAGAGTCGCCAGAGCTGTCACACCTCTTTTCATACACACCGTGAGGAGTATATAAAGAGTTTTTTCAATTAAAGTGACATTAGCCGAAATAGGATTATTTAGTTTATTTTCAGAGTCGCCACTCGGGAATTTTAGTTGGTGTCCCAAGTCACCGGTTTTATCCCAAATCGAGGAAAAGATTTGACTTTCTTATCGAAGTCTGCAGACCAGAAATTCTAGGTAAGAAATTCTGTTAACCCGAGGAAAGGGGTTAGGCACCCTCGGGTTCCGTGGTTCTAGCACGGTCGCTTCATTGTCATAATCGGCTTATTATTTGATTTTTTTATACCTGTTATCAACCGATAGTGTATTTTACTTCATTTTTATTTTTCCGCTTTTAAAATTATCAGAGAATTGCAATGTTAATCAAAATATATCGCAAATCACGTCACGTAAATGCACCCGCAATTTGTAACACTTTTAATGTAACATCGAAATTTTGGATTTGAGTCACATAAATGCGAACCCAAGTTTAGGAAATTAAATTATTAGAATAACGCGCTTAATGCAAACTACGCGTTTTTAGTTCTTCGAGGGCCATGGAATTTGCTAAATAGCACACCTCGATTTTTCTAAATATTTAATTAATGAGGGCCATATGTTCATAAATTTATTTGGTATGGCACGCCTCGAATTAGTTTAAAAGCTTTTATTAATTAACGTTGTTAAAATCGGGTCACCTAAAAGGCACCCCCGAAGTTGACATTGTCACTATACCACGGGAACCGTACCCATAGTCACAACGCAATTAATTGTGTCTAAAAGCGAGTTACTAAGGTTTGTACCGTTAAGGCTCATTTATTCTAGTCTTACATTTTAATTAATTAAGAGGGCCATCGGTGATCATTGTTAATTATATGGCACACCTCTACTAATTTAGCGGATTTTTTTATTACATTACAAGATACTGAGAATCGGCATTAGTAGCCAACTCGTTTCAACAGTCAGTAGATGAGGCTCCAATACAAATAAGTCAACATGGGTTCATTTGCGAATATAGCCACTAACTGTGTAAAAGGAACAATTTGAATTTAAAGACTGTCTTTCAACAAAAGCCCTAGTTGGTTCTAAAGCGCACAAATTCAAATGAATCATGACCAATTACGCACACAGCCAATAACTTTATACAGTTAACTATACTATAAGCTTGCATTAATAGTGTCATTTCTGTACAGATGCTTATGAAGGATATATAATTACAAATGTAGCCAGTAATTTTGCACAAAAAAAAAAGGATGGCACATCGACACAGTTTACATCGACAAAGAGGATAGTGCTCTAAATTTTACATTGATAGCATCATTTCTATAACAGCCATATTGAGTACATCGACACAGTTGAGTTACAAATACTAACCATTACTTATCATACCCAACTGTACCTTGACTATTACATGAACGATACTGTTTTTCAGAACAACGGTCAAAAAGAACCAACCAGTTAATGCAACCTTATCACAACCAACAGCCGTTATACATCACAATAGTAGCCATATTCTGTATTTCCAATAACGGTGCTATTTCTAGAACAGTAGCAGTATGCTAAACTCTGAATAAGACTGACCTATGCGTTCTATCGAAATCTCATAATACTCATACAATTGCAAAAAGAGCAATTACGAATTTCACTCAATTAATATATAACTGATTACAAAGCCGGAAGGTTAACTTGTCATAAGACTTTGATATGCAATCTCAGCTTTTACCTAAACTGCTCAGATTTCATAGTGGTTAAGGGCCTGCTTTTGTTCATTCTTTTAAACCTCAAACAGTCGGAATTGGTGAGATGAATGGGCTATCGATTACTACTGTGACTAACTCAAAATATCAAACAACTGCCCTGTTTGACTGGGCAAAATACTACTTTCTATTACACCAGATGTTCAACATAAAGCCAACAGCTATTATCAATTCAGAAGCGATTCATATCAGGACTCGATATAGCAGGAGTTATCATTCACCAGTGAAGAACAGGAAAAGCACAGAATATAAGACAACAGTTGTGTAACAACACATAGACTAATCATCAGTCGTTTTAAACAAAACGATCAGAAGCAGATTCCTGAATAAGCGATAACAGAAACAACAAAGCCATTCAATGACATATTCATGCTTGTCAACAGTGAATGAGCAAATTAAGTGGAATGAACGGCAAATCAAGGGTACGAGAAATTGAGCCAGTAAACCTCAAATAACTCGTTCATTCAAACTTCTAAACTGAAATTACAAGAAAGTTTTGAAACATACCTATGCTAGTTGAACAACTAAACGATCTTGTCAAAGCAGCAGTAGACGACCAACACCAGCGACTCGATCTTACTTCAAAGACAAACGTCCAATTCAGCCAAGGAAACTTAGAAGCTTTTCTATTCTCTTTTAGACTCTTTTTTTTTTTTTTAGAAATCTCACTGTCTCTCTGTTTTTTTTTTTTTGAATTGTAACTCTCGAGCTCTTTTTTCTCTGACTCTTTTCTTCTTAAATGTTACTGTGTAAAAATAAAAAAGACCTCCCTTAATGACTAAACCCCCTCCCCTTTTATATCCAAAAAAAAAAACAGACCTTTTATTAGATTTTTATTCCTTTTCTGTTAGGAGAACTCACACGGTATCCCCCTTCCACTCCCCAACAGATTCCACTCTAACAGACTTCCTAACAGAAATCTGTTATGAACTTTGGAAAAGTACCCTTTGCCCC
>MCJB01035855.1:19490-87487 GCA_002018475.1 Nicotiana obtusifolia | reverse complement strand
GGGGGGGAATTTGTTGGGCTGGTCCGTTTGATGTTGAACTGGGCCAAAATTTGGATTCAAATTACATGGCCCAGTCCGGTTGTCTTCCTTTTATCTTTTGTTTGATTTTTCACTTTATTATTGATTATTAGTATTACTTCTTTTAGTTTTTCTCTTTTTTTTTTTTATTAATTTTAAACTTAGAAGACTTACTAATTAAACTCCTAAATTACCAAAAGGTGAAATTAAGCTAAAATAACTATTTATAAAAATTAAAAAAAAGCTAGATTCTAGGAATTAAATATTAAAACTAAAAAGAAGGTAAAATAAACTATTTTTATGATTTTTTCAATTTTCTAAAATCAACAGTTACTAATTCAGTCCTAAAAATGTAAGAATAAATCCTAAATGCAATGCATGATATGTTGAGTATTTTCATTAATTAATTACTTACAATCAAATATAAGTAATTAAAAATCTAATTAATTATTAAAATGGCTAACACTTACTTAAAACTATTTTACTTTATTTACAGGAGTATTTCGGGTATGGTAAAAATCACGTGCTCACAGGCGCAGAGCATTTTTAATACACCTTTATGAACGTTATTCCTTCCGGTGACAAGCGGAATGGCTACATTTGGTCTTCGGCCATCCCCGTCTAGGGTTCCACGTGTCTTTCCTTTAGGTAACCACATGTCATATCATATTTCATCCTATACAGACACACCTCTTAATAAAATACAAACTCCTAGAAAAAAATATTTTGACTAAATTACCCTTAATTAAATTTTGCATATTATTAACTTGACATATTAAGACATGTAAATAGAGGCAAATTTGATAAACAATAATTAATTCATTCTGGATTAGATAAAAAAAATATTTATTTTGGACCAAAATAAAAAGACCAAAATATTAAGGATGGAAAAGAGTAATAGCTAAACACTGTACTAGCAAGCGGGCTATTTCTTTTCAATTTTTGCTATATTGAATGGTGTATAAAGGCCTAACCTCTTTTTTTAATATAGAAGTACTTTAAAATTCTGTACGGTAATAAAGTAGTGTAAAATATTACTTCAAATTTAAATGAAATTAGTGGCATATTATCTTTTAGACGTCCTGCCCATGGATAGTAACACGTTGATGATTTTGACAAAGAGTTCTCTAGAAATTTAAAAAGGTGTTGTTTAGATCCATTTGGGAATATGGTATCTACTATTTTCTTGTTAGCCTTTGCCTAACTACTTAAATAGCTACAGTAGTATTTAGAAACGTACGACGGCACGAGCCTAGAAAAACTGCACGAATATGTAGGAAGAAAAGATTCCTTTAGAAATGAACAAACTAAGAGCCCGTCCTTTTTGTAAAAGAATTTTACTTTTTTTCGAAATTAGTGATTGGTCATAAAATTTTTAAGTTTTAGTTGAAGATGAATTTTAAAAATTTTCGTAAATTTGAAAAACTCTGAAAATTTATTTTTTAAAATTTTTACTCAGATCACTCGCAAAACTTCAAAGACAACCTAAATTTATATTTATGTTCAAACACAACTCTAATTTTCACTTGAAATTTTTTTTTCTTTTTTTTTTTAAATTTTACAATTCTTATGTCCAAACGCCCACTAAATTTTGAGCACCAATAAGTGAAGTATGACTCATGATGTATATGAATTTAAAACTGCAAGCTGAACAGATTAATTAAAAGTTGTTATTCTTGCACAGGTTTGCTCTAAAACTTTATATTAGGAAGTTGTGACTTAAGTCTCCCTTCTCGTACTTTGTCATTTATTTGTGTCGTGGTGCAGCAGCATTATACCTCTGGTTTTATTAGAGTGTGTGTGTATATATATATATATATATAGTAGTAGAGTGTTAGTAGAGTGTTAGTATAATTTTGAGGGGCACAAAAAATTTCGTTATTAAAAGATGAGTAGTGATGATGTGATAATGACGACGAACATGCTGATTAGAAAAATTGTCTTTTATTAGTAAGAAAAATATGGACTTGTACTTTCTGTTACATGGCATGAAGATAGAGTTTAGGTACTTCAGTGCAATAAATTATAAGTTTAGAGACGGTCTGGGAAATTTACCCTCTAATTTTGCTTATTGTATGCTTATACTTTATTTTTCTGTTGTTGAGATTATGTGACAAGAAACTCTTTAGAAAATATTTTCTCAAGGACAATACATATTTTTAAGTTTATGTATGTACTTTGGATGTAAGCTCCGGCTAGAAAAATACTTGGAAACGTCCTTAAATATAGAACATGTGAAGTACATTAAAACTCATAATATCTACTCAGCAAGTGACGAGATTGCTATCGTGTGGAAAGAGTTTTGGCATTTACAAAAATTTGATTCCACAGTCAAAATCTTCATCTTAGAGAAAGAAGTCCATAAACAAGTAAATTAAAGATTGGAATTTTTTTATTTTTGGCAGATAATTACGGGCAACAGTCAAATATATAAAACTTATACACTGATTTTATATATTATATGTATATTTTATGTATGTTATAGGTATGTTTGTATGTGTGTGTGTGTATATATATATACTATACTAAGAGCACGAAAACCCTTAGCGAAATATTGTTACCCTTTTAAAAGTAATTTTACACTAGACAATATCGTCATTTAACTATTAGTTAATATTTAGGATTTTAAAATAAATAAAATTTTAACTATTAAGTATTTCCTTATCTAAACTACATATAAATTCCTAATATTTAAGAATTTAAAAGAAAATAAATTTTAAGATATATATAAATACATTCTTTATTGGGTAAAATAACTATTCTTTAACTCCAAAAATATGAACCCCTTTCACGTTAAGTAGACATATAATTTATTTTATTATAATTATGAGTACGTTTACCTAACCATTTATAAAGCTTAATAGTACAAAAAAGCCAAGAAAAGTTATTGATCGAAAACAACGAGGATTTTAGATTTGGAAGTATTAATTAGTGTAGTTTCGAAGAATTAATTTTGAAAATTACCTACATAGTTATGTTTTATATGTTAATTTGAAAATAATAATTTGAAAGTATAAGATAAATATAAAGTTTTGGACATAAACCTAATTAAAAATAAAATATTTAAGGCACCTAACAATCTAAAACTTTTTAGTGTAATTTATACGAAGTTAGTTGTCACAAAGTTGAAGTTGGTCGACATATTTACTTTTGTAGCTTTCGAAAACCAAACTATTCCCTCAACAATAATTATATATTAATAAATTATATTAACATTTAAAATTTAATGTAATATTTAAAATTTTGAATCCAACTAATTAAATTGCACCATAATTTTGATGGAATATGATTTAAGGATCAATGTTCGCACTAAAAACTTTTCGATAGACGGGTCTAATCTATCTATATATATATTGACACACTATATCATAAAAATATGAAATATTAACATGAAATGTTGATCAACTTTTATCCTTCATAAGTGTCGTTCATATTGAATTAAAATTGTAATTATAATTAATCATCTATTTTTTGTAGAAGTAACATTTAAGATTTCAAAGACTTCCATGAGGTAGAGCTTCTTTCTTTGTTGAGTTAATTAAACAGGTATTATTTTTTTGGGTGGCCCAAAAATATAATTATAAGCTCAGCAAATTATACTTAATGACTTTGAAAATGAATAATCTTGATTTTTTGATCCCTTCTTATTTCATGAGCAAATTTTTAAGGTCAAAAATCAAAAGTGATACTCACGGAAGAGAAAGGTAACACTTATTAAAATTGAAGTTCAAGATAACCTACTTCCAAGGCCATTCTTGCAAATCAACCTTTATATGCTCGGAAGCCCAAAACGATTAGGGTCAATCTGAACATCACCCAAATGGGCCAATCCTTACCCGATCCACAAACGGTCTAACGTAAGTGCGAAACTGATTACTTTGCCGAAGGTATAAGACGGCGAACTAAAGAGATGGTTAGGGTTTTCTTCTGTCATCGCCTTTCAGCAACAGCTGCTCCCCCTCACAAGTTCGGGAACCTCCATTCACAGCGAATATGGTACGCTATTTTTGTATTATGCATGAATTTTGGGTGTTTATTTTGGTGTTCATTTCTTTTTGTGACTTTTCCGCCCTTATTTTGAGCGAGTATCGTTGTGTTATGAGTTACTGAGAGCTTGTTCAGAAGGGTTATCATAGTTCTGTTTGGATAGACGGATTTTAAGTTAGTGACTGCAGAATGCGACAGCGCCATAAATATTTGTCGATATGGTTATGAACTTAGTATAAATGTACTTTCCTTAAAAAAATTATAATTGCTCAGTTATATTTATGGAATGAGCTCAATAAGCGAATAAGTTCGCTGCTCCAAAATTGTCTCTTAACTTGCGTCTGAGAACTGGCTTTGCTGGAATTAAGTTTAAATAGTTTTACTGTAAAAAGTAACATGTGGATGACATTGATTCTTTTGGATTGCTTCCATTTCTTCTAAATAGATAATAGTACATCCCAATGAGGCAGCCGGGTAGATCGCTTGCATTGGGAGGTTAGATATTGCAGTTCAGCAACTATCTTATGATTGAAATATTGACGTAGAGGCTAGTCACTCTGTATTTTGCATGGATCACTTTGTAACAATTCGATTGAAGAACTAAATCTTGACCTAGTTGAACCAGTGTAAGTAGCGCCATGTACATGCAGTTCATGTTATTATTATTTCACAAAATAAAACGAGATCCACATTGATAAGGTGTAATTTTTTATTGGCTCTTTGCTAAGCTAAGTGAGATTTCCTTTTTTACTATATTATGATCAACAATGTTTCTTATAGCACTAGCAGTGTCAGGCTGAAGAATCTGTTGAGATACTGTAAACAGTAACATGTGCAAGATATTGATTCTTTTGCATTATTACCATGTCTTCTTGAATAGTATATCCAACTGAGGCTGCTGTTTGATGGTTTGCATTGTGAGAGGTCAATTATTGCAGTTTAGCAGCTTGTTTATGATTGAAAAGCTGACATAGAGGCTGAATGTTTGGTTAATCTTTTAGTTGGGTACTGAATCATTCACTGGTAAATATTCTGATATGCTTTTGGATTTTGTCACCTCCTTAGTCTTATGATAGATTTTTTTTATTAGAGCTGACATCTCCCTTCTTTTGTTATCTCTGCATCTTCTTGATGCCTATTAATGATATCCTAATTACCTTATTAAAAAAAACTGATATAGAGGCCATCTATCCTGTAGTTTGTATGGATTCACTATGGTTACAATTGGAGGGAAGACCTAGATCTAGACCTTGTTGAGCCAGTGTAGATAGAACTCTGTTCAGTTAAGCTCTTTTCGAAGTTATCCATTTCAAAGCCAAATTTTGAAGTTGATATACTATCTTTGCTGCAGACTAAGAGGACAAAGAAGGCTGGAATAGTTGGGAAGTATGGTATGTATATGGTTACTTGTTACCTCTTTTTTTACTTCTTATGGTCACCTTTGTCTTTATGAAGATTCATGCATTTCTAAGTGTAACTTTATAAGGGCTATGCTTGACTGTTTATGCTTCTGATTCTATAGCTGTTGGGCCTCTTTTGTAAATTTAAGGACCACTTGTGCTCTTCTGAACTTGTTTTAGTTTCCCATTTTCTTGTGGCTAAAATGATGAGAACTTTTACGAAATGCTATAGTTTTTTACATCTTCCTGTGATGTAAGATGATTAACATGTCTTCTGACTTGACTTGATTTGCTCTCTATTTTCAGGCACCCGTTATGGTGCTAGTCTGCGGAAGCAGATTAAGAAGATGGAGGTTAGCCAGCATAGCAAGTACTTCTGTGAGTTTTGCGGAAAGGTATGGTTTTCTGGTTTAGGAATGTGATATTTACCGTATTTGTGCTGCAATTCTGCATTTCTGTTCTTTACAGAGCATTAGTCTGCTTTATAAATTGTGCTCGTTGTGCTTACCGGATTCTTATTTTTATGTTCAGTATGCTGTGAAGAGAAAGGCAGTGGGGATATGGGGCTGCAAAGATTGTGGCAAAGTAAAAGCTGGTGGCGCATATACATTGAAGTAATTACTCTTTGAATGTGTTCATAGTTTTCCCTTTTGTTGTCAAATAATTCCTTTTTTTCTCTTAGCAGTAACACCAAGTTTCACTTTTTGTGATTGTTAACTAATTCTTCTTTCCTTTGCAACAGCACTGCAAGTGCTGTAACAGTTAGGAGCACAATTCGCAGACTGAGGGAGCAGACTGAGAGTTGAGCACGTTTTATCTTTTATGGCAACAGTGTTTCGAGATCAGTGTTGCTTTTCCTCGTGAAATTTTGATGGTTGTGAACCAGCTTAGTCTATTGTAGGGAAAAACCAAGTTTAGTCCGAGATGATTGCTGTCATTATTGCCTCTCGTTGCACTCAAGTTTAGAGTTATCTGGATGCATTAAATATGGTCAAACTTGGTAACCGGTTTGTGTTACATTCGCTGGTACTGGGCAGCAGCCTTTATAGTGTAGCTTCAAATTTGATGCGCTGATTCTTTACTGGAATGTGAGTTTACTAGCATGGAAAAGTCAACCACATGATTAGAGATATAAAACTTATGTCAAGATTTAACATCATAAATTATTGATCATCCAAGTTCAGGTGATTGACATTTAATGACTAATAGATAATATCCGAGTTACTTAGGTCGTAGAGTGAGACGAATTAAAAAAAGTTATCATAATATCCAATTTGGACCAATAGCATCCAGTTTCTAAGATGATAACCACAAAATGTGCACTGATCTACAAAGAAAGCCAACGTCACTTTGCATATTGATTTTCTTCTTCTTGACTTTTTGGTTTGAGCGAAAAGGCTTTTTACGGGTTAAACATGAACTATAAGTTAATGTAGCTTTACTAGTATGCAAAAGAAAAGAATTTGCATCAATTGGTTAGGTGACTTATATTTTTGCCTTTATTTTAAGCTTTTAAGATTAATGGACAATGAGTCTTGCCCCTCTACCCTTCTCTATTTAAGTACCAAACTAAGTGTAACAGTGAGGTCGGTGTTCAAATTGCTATGTGCACCTACCACACATCCTGCCGCTGTTATACATTTGCCGTTAAACCAAAGTCCTTGAGGCTGCAGTTTTTACGACCGACTCGGCCACAATATGAAAAATTACTATTAGCACAAGACCCCCCTTCACCCTGTAAAATAATGTAAAGCAGAAGTCTAGGAAAATCAAAGTAAAGGCTTTTATAGACACATCATAACAACTATTCAAGACCGCAGTGTGATAGTGATGAAAATTGTATTTGCTGGACTCCTTTTGACAAAAATCACAGACTAAAGGTGAAACCATAGGCTGAAAGAGGTCCATCGTACATGCCATGTACGAAATATCTGTGGAAATTATGATGCATGGTTGTACATTGACATAAAGCTCAGGCCAAAAAAAAGTATGTAAATGCAGTCTGAGAGATTCTCACAGGGAAAAGGCACAAATTGTAGCACGGAAAGTAACTCCATACATAAGTAGCTCAAGTTAACTTGTTACAGTATCTTCGAAAGCCTATATGAGAATAGAGAACCTACAACAGAACCTTAACAATTCTAGATGTGCTATTGGAAGTATTACCTCTCCTAGCACATTAATAAGGATACTATTGCCAGTAGGTCACACTACCAGGATCAGTAGGTCACACTACCAGGATCACGGCTTGTGGACCTTGAAACCAAACACTCTGGGAACATAGCTCTGAGAAATCTTCTGTGGCTTGAGGTGTCCATATGTCATCAAGAATAGGTGCGGGAACGTGGTTCCTAAATAAGCTCCATCAATGTCTTTGGCACAGTAAAGGAAATGCTTAAGCAACATTGTTATAGATGATAAAATGGAAAAGAGAACGAAATATCATCACTGCATTACTTGGTAGTAAATGTCCAAATGTGTCAGATAGATTCAACAGTGTTTACAGATTGATTCCCTCTTCAAATGTGTCAAGTTGGGGTAAGGTATAAGAATCCTCACTTGTGATTCCATTTAAGCTCATCTTAGGTCAATAGTATACAAAATTAAAAAGAAAAAAAGAACATAAAAGTTATCTATATTTTCTAGTGTATATAAACCCCGATGGGACTAAGAGACTCCATAAAAATGCGGGCTGCTAACTCTAAGGTGGATTTAACATCCCAAATTTCCCAGAACACTTATATCCTCACAACTTTCACCATGAGATGAAAGCTGCAAGCCCAATTCAAGCTAGGGAGATACAGGACATGATTCTACTGCACCACCTTCTGAAACTTATAGAAAAAGAAAAGCATCTATTTCATTTTTCAAATTAGTAAAACAGAAAATGACAGACATATTAAGAAAAAGGAACTAGATGCAGGGAAACAAATAAGGGGAGAATAATGGAATATGCCAATAACTTAATTTTCCTGTGGTAGGTGAGATCTACAAGTCCTACCACATTCGTGGTGTTCACTTCCTTTTAAACCACACAGGTCAAGTTCGTTTACACATGTCGGAAAAAGAACAAGTAAATACCTGTAGGGTGTCAATGGATATTTAAAAACCGACTAAACCGACCGAAACGTACTGCACCGAACCGATTTTTAGGTTTCTTTTAATAAAATCGTAAGTTTTTATATAAATCTACAATCGTACCGATAATTAGGGTAGTTTTTTTATTTTATGAAAATAAACCGAAAAAATACCGAACTGTACCGAATAAATTTACATATGAAAAATATATTTATATAGTAAGTTTAAAAATAATAAAGTACTAGATTTTTCCTTGGGTCTTGGAATTATGAAAATGATTACAAGCCAACAAGTAATTAAGATCAAAATCCTAATTCCCAAACCTATTATGCTACTCCTACCGAAACTAAATTATTTCCAGCATATTCACTAGCAAGACACAGTATTCTAACGATTATGAGTAGTAAACTACAATGTATTGAATATCTTTCCTTTTGATATGATTTAGATTTATCTTTTTGAACATTTAATCTTCTATAGACTTTATTCTTGAGTCCCAACTTGGTTAATATCTTTCTACTTATGTGATTTATCTTTTCTTTGTCTTTGCGTAGTTTCTTTTACGCAGTGGTAGAGTAATTGACGGATCTATACTGTTCCCATCTTTCATATTTTCATAATTCATCACTAATTAAACAGAAAAAATGTCCAGAGAGTTTTGCTAAATCTTATAAAAACATGTACGTTATTGCTTTCTATTTTTACTAGTGACTTTTACATGACATTTAAAAAAATACCGAAAATTAACCGAACCGTACCGATACCGAAGAGAAACCGACATGATTGGGACGGTTTCAAGAAGTTTAGTTTTGGTTATACATAATAGGATAACCGAAAAATTGGTACGATACAAATTTTATAAAATAACCGGCCGAATCGAACCATTGACACCCCTAAATACCTGTTTCCTGCTTGACTCTATCTTCAGGACAGGTGTGTGCAGCCACTTAGTGAGGAGATAAGACTAGAGAGAAGAAATTCTCACGAATAAGAAAGACTACAAACTTATCGTATACAACTCTTATTTACGACAAGCCTTGGATCCTCTCCTTATGGACCCTTCGCTCTATCTGTCGCGGCTCTAGCCGTCAGGAAGCCAGGAGCAGCTACTGGCCTGGACTGATTGCAAAGAAAGAAGCTAAGAGGCCGCTAGAGACAGGGTTCTATTTTCGAGTGTGTTTCCGATTCTCCGACCTTGAATCTAGGTTTCCCCTAATGCCTCCTTGCTGCTATCGAAGCTAAACTTCCTTCATAAGCTAATAAGAGACTCTATTATTCTAGACTGACTTTACTATGCTTCTTATTAGTTATAGTAACTATACTCTCTGGATTGAATTGCCACAACAGGGGCCTTCCAAAAGGGAAAAATTCATACCCGGAGAAAGAACGTAAACTACTAAATCTACTATTTCAACATATAAAGAACGTAAACTACTAAATCTACTATTTCAGCATATTGTTTGCACTAAAGTATGATGCATTAAGTAGTAACAGAGTTGAACAAAAAGGATACTCTCATGATATCTTGACCGAGGTGTATACACATCTTCACATCGAGGACAGTATATATTCACCCTGCTTTGTCGAGGAATGTCTGACTGACCAACAGGGAGGCATGGTTGTCCACAGCAGTAAACTCTTGGACATCTCCCAAACTCAGCATTCTTGTACTTTTCTAACTGAAAAGACCAGATATGTTCAATTACTATAGCTATTAGAGTATATATTTATCAATGATACAAAAAGTTCTTACCATGGCAGCGAGTCCCTTTGTTGTCAATATGTAGCGGGCGTGTATTAGACCATAAAGCATCTCTGCTGCTGATTCAACTAGTTCATTCTGTTCTTCTGTAAACATATCACCTACACATTTCAGGCATTCTCATCGATCATAGGACCTTTGAGAAACTATCACAAGATAACAGGCGTAGGAACTTTTTAAATCAGAAAAGGGCCAAATATACTCCTTTACTATCAAATATTGTTCAATCCTATCCCCCGTTATACTATCCGTTTGTATTTATCCTTACTGTCCATCAAAGTTTTAAATATACCCCTAATTTAAAGGTGGAGACACGTGGCATCTTCTTTACAGAAGAACCACCCCAACACTTAAACCCCAACCCGTCCCTGTTGCCCGGAACCACGCCCCACCCACTTCACTAACAATTACCCAGCCTCTGCACCCCACATGCTCTTATCTCTAAGTGCTAGCTTGTCGGGCCCACCTTCTGAGAATAATCTGCTGATTTCCCCATCTTTTTCTCATTAATAATTCCGCTCATTGAGCAAAGCCTAATGGCAGAAAGCTGTTCAGAACTAAATTCACACAAGAACAGAAGGAGAGTATGCTGGAATTTGCCAAGAGTTTTGAATGAAAATACAGAAGTGAGATGAAGAGATGATTAACGAGTTCTGCAGCAAAATAGGAGTTGAAGAAGGGGTTCTTAAGATATGGATGCACAATAATAAGTGCAAGAAAGATCAAGGCACAGTTGCCGCTGCTGCCGTCGCTACCACCAACAACCTCAATGGTAATAATAATAATGCTAAAGGTTTGGTTTTGTTAGTAGAAATAACACTAATGACAGTACTAGTGCCATGGATTTCCACCTTCAGCACCATGAAACCAGCAATGACAATGACAAAGATCACAATCACAATCACAATCACAATCATGATAGTGTTAGTGCTCATGTTGTTACCACTGATGGGTCATCTTCTTCATCTTGATTTTCGAATTGGTGGATGCATGGTCGGCGGATAAAATAAGGCTTTTCATCAGTACCCTATTAGCTCTAGAATAAGACAAAAAGAAAATTTTCAGTCTGCTACTATAATGTTACCCGTTTTAGATTTTTTCCTTTGTTCGTAAAGATTAGCGTTAAGAATTTGATGATGATAACGATGGTGAGATTGTTCCAACGAGAATTGTTTATTTCCTTTTTCTTTCATGCCACTGTAAACTACACTAATTATGGGAAAAGGGTCTTCAGTTTTAGATATAAAAAGAGGGAAATGGGTCCGGGGGGGTTGCGGGCAACAGGACGGCTTGGGGTTTTAAGTGTTGGGGTGGTTCCTTTGTTCAGAAGATGCCACAGGTCTCAACCGTTAAATTAGGGGTATATTAAAGAACTTTGATGGACGGTAAGGGTAAATACAAACGAATAGTATAACTAGGGATAGGATTGAACAATATTTAATAGTAAAGGGGTATATTTGGCCCATTTCCGTTTTTAAATCCTATTGGTGTAAACATGACTTCTATTATGGCATGGAGAAATGCTTCTCACATCAAGTTGCTCGTACAATCTTAAATAAAGAAAAAATTTCAAATTTACAGTAGTTGTAACTATAGAAGGCCAAAGGTCTCCTCTTAAGATACAAGAAAAATACCAATCACAAAGTCCACTCTAAACAGCACTTCATATCCAAAATAGATGTTTACTTTCAACAAATTCTTATTGAAAATACCAATGTTATGTTTCTTCAACTGTAGGTTAGCTCATTTGGCAAGTTTATCACTAGATTACAAAACTATATTGGAAGCTAACTCAGCAAACCAGTCTTCATTTTCAGTACATCATGCTCGTGAGCTATTTTTATTTGACCAGTCACCAATGCAACATTTACTTCTCAAAAAATTTGAATGCAGATTCCGTTCCTCTCTTGTGTCGTTTAATACTCTCAGGTAGAAGACATGATTTCCTTCAAACTAGCAATGCATAAGAGCCGGATCTGATGCATACTAATACAGCAAGAATAGTACACTTGGCAAACTAATTCAACAATCATCTTATCAAATGCAGGTTATAATACATGCACATAAGACAAATTATTAAGACATTCCACCTGAGAGAGTATCAAATATCAGCTAACATAATTATTCTTTTGATAGGGATCAGCTAACATAATTATTAGATCCATAACGGAAAACAAATCTCTCTAAATGCCAAACCATTAGTAATATGGTCTGTCTAATTTTCATTAACTACAAATGCTAACTAAGAGAACAGAGGAGAAACGAATCAGGCCAATCAATTAAAGGACAATCATGACAGCAAGAGAAACTTTAGAGTGCATTCGGACGCGCAAATTTTCGCATATAGCAGAAAGAAGTGCTCCAATCTTAAAACATAAAACTCACCGTGAGAAGATTCGACATCTAGAATCAGATCAAGTGCGTAGTCATAATACGGAACAAGGCTGCTTAGACCACACAGGTTAAAGTCATCTTGGATGTAATCATCATCAACTTCACAAAAGAACTCATTCCCACGTAGGCCGCAGTACCATGAGATCCATGAAGTGTCTTCTCCTTCAGAACCACTAATATCTGATGCCTCACTGTCTGTTTCAGATTCTGCTGCAAAACAGAAACACAAGCACAAAGTTTAAGATGAAGGTTTAGGAGAAATCAATCAGTGTTATCAAAAGCGAAAAGCGCAAAAAAGCTCTAAGGTCTGTTGGGGATTTAAGCGCAAAGCGCAAATAAAGCGTAGGCTTTGATGAAGAAAGGCGCAAATAGAGAAAAACTACAAATATGTATGTGTAGTTCAAGACTAATATCTATAAGCATGATTATCAAATATATGGACAAAGAAACTGAAGAAAATTTACGATAAAGTGATTTATAAATTGTTTAGTGTCGCCTCTTTAGAACTACGCTCATTGGCAAGGAAAAGTATGCCTTAGAGCCTTGATGACAATACTGAAGCGCCCGCTAAGCGACGTGAAGCACTCAACATGTTCTGAACCTCGCTTCAGGGCTTAAGTGCGCCTTTGATAACACTGAAATCAATTGTAACTGCTCAACAAAACTTATAATATAAGTTATGATCCCCTTATCCTAATAGCTTACGGATTACAATTAAATATTCCAGCAACAAGATCATAAACTGACAATCAAAAGGTCTGATTATCTGAATAACTCACACTTATGGCAGTCCAACGTAAACAGCTCGGCTCAAAGTTTTCACACTTGCTATCGAACATAAGATTTTTGACTTGAAAGTCGCATTATGAAAACTAGAAAAACTACAGATGATTCATTCAAATGATCCCAACTAATTTGGATTAAAACCTAGTCGATGGATTGACTGGTAAAAACCAGCCAATTAAAAGTTTCAAATTATTAAAATTTTCTTTATCTTATGTTAAAAACTTTAAATACTAAAAGAAGGATTAGTTTTGATTTTGAAGAGTTCCCCCACGAGGAATAAGCTATTTAAGATATTCTACTTGTGTATAATTTTATCACTTTTCATTATTATTTATTATTATTGTTCTTTTCTTGTTTAGCTGAGAGCATGGACGAGAGGATCACCACCAACAACAACAACAAAAAACAGTGGAGTACCACAATTGGGGTTTGGGGAGGGTAGTGTGTATGCAGACTTTACCCCTACCCTTGGGAGGTAGAGAGGCTGTTTCCAATAGACCCTCGACTCAAGAAGATGAAAAGCAACACTAGAAGGGAACGGGAAGGACCATGGATGAGAATTGACCCTAGCACCTTTTTAAGTCATTGGGTACAAATACTTACTTGCACGCTCTCAATATCTTTTTGAAGTGCTGTACTTTGGAGATGCATTTCTCAATTTAGTATATGTTGTATATATTAAAAATTAGAGACAATACCTTTGCATCTGGCGTTGTTTGACTAGTGGAAACTGGGTAGAGGAGACAAGGATTGTTTGACGTCCTTTTTTCTTTTTAAAATTTTGATGTGCGGACAAGTCTAGTTGGAGCATATACCCAAAAAGAATTAGGCTGGGAAGTCCGCCAGGAAATCAGCTCCATCAGTAGGCTAATTGGAGCAAAAAATGCAGACATGTAATCCTCTCAAATGTTCATTAATAAAAAGTCACTGCAAGTTACCAACTACTGAGCTCTCTGAATGACCATTCTTTTGAACATGGAAAATTCTAAGGGTAAATACCGTAACAATCAGTCAATCACTAAACACGAGGGTCCTATATCAGGGACTTTTTTTTTGGTATATGTCCTATATCAGGCCTTAATTGTAGCTCTCTAGTATAATGAATCACGAAATCTACAAAGAAAGCAATGAGATATAAAATAACTGCCATGTCATAGTCTCAATCAACTGACAGATGCCCATCCATGATCCACCACCCTAAGAAATGTCAAAGAAGGAAAAAGAACCCAAAAAAAAAAAGAAAAGAAAAAAAAAAAACCAAGCTTCGCCGGAGTTGTTTCACTGGTTATAGCTAAACGAATCTCCTGAGCCTCCAAATATTTTTCATCCTTCAATATTCGCCCCAGTTGTTTCACTGAATACATGCATATCATCTATGTAAAACTACCATTAAAATTTTCATCCATATGTAACAAATGAATAGGTGATGCTGCAATAAAACCATCCTTTTATTTTCACCAAGTCTTTAACATGGTGAATTAATGCTTCTACCAATTGAACTCCAAAAAAGCTTATGCCATTGCAATCAACTCTCACCTTTTTATTTTCTTGTCATTCAGAGAGTTCAGACCTTAAAAGATTAAAAGACATGTATTACCCTGAAGTTACAATAACAACAAGACTAGCACCAGAATCAACATACTGCCACATGAAGCTTTAATATCCAAGAATCAACATACTTTCAAGAATTCAAATTCCTTATATCCAAATGTTAAAAATTTGACGTGATATTTTCTCCTATTGAACTTTTCAACTATCACTCTAATATTGTTCTTCCATTTCAAGAGAAAACTATATATTTTTCCACTAGCACTAATACTATCTAAAAAAATACGTGCATACATGTGTGTTTGTGTGTGTGTGAGTTAAAATTAGCATTTTAAACTCTGTGCGAGTCAATTACCATTAGTATAAAATAGGAATGGAAGGAGTATAGTGTGTGTCTGTGTGTGTATATATACCATCAGTGCACTTATTATCAGGAGGAGGAGCAGCAGAGTTCCTGAGCTGGTCCTTTGATTTGGAAATAGAAAAGCGATTATCCTTGCCGTTAGCACACCTAACAGTAGTAGTGGAGGTAGAAGGAGAGGACCGCTCCAAGTGCTTATCCAACGCTTCATTTAATCTCTTCCTATCACCTACTACATGTCCCATCTCCGCCTTCGATCCACCACCACCTCTCTTTTCTTTGTACATCTCTCTCTCCTCAGCTTTCACAACACTAGAAATCACTCGAACCCTAGGGTTTCGGTGTCGGAGAAAACGAACGAGGAGAGAGAAATTGGGATTTTTGATGAAGGGAGAGTGTTATCCCATTTCTCTCGCGAATTTATGCTTATCGGTGATTTTTGCAGAGAGAGAAAATGAGGAAATCGTGACCGGAGAAGGTGATAATATACCGGCGGGAAGAGCTTAGCTTTGCTTAGACGATTTTTTCGGATGGGTAATGCTAGTATTGTCGCTTGGAGATTTTATCTTGGTGCGATTGTATACGTGTATTTTTTGTCACTGCTGACCTTCACAAGGGACTCTGTAGTAATTTGAATACTTTTTGTGCATGTCAATTTCGTAAAATTGTAACCTATTGTTGTTATTTCAGGGATTAAATTGGTTGTCTTTCTATTTTATTTCTCTGAAAAATAAGAAAGCACTAGTGATTAAAGTTGATTTAATAATCATGCAGATTTTTCCATAATGGTAATGTCCATGCCATTTGCTACTTCTCACTCACACATTGAGTAATTTTACCCGCCAACACTTAGGCAGATAAAAGAAATTAACTCTATAACTTGATCTGTGATCTCCAACATGTAGAGTCCCTACTCCCAAGCAACAAATATGTCAATAAAGTCAGTTATTGTACAGAGACCAATAAAATCAATCCAAACAAGGAAGCTTCTCAAATCCCTAAGTTTTCTAATTATCAATTGGCATAGATTACTTGCTATTAAAGTAAATCTGTATTCTGCGACTTGAACACAATGTCACTTATCTGGACAAGAATCTTTATCCTTCTCGTGTGGCTGCTAAGTTAGCATTTCAGCATCTCTTTCACTCTAGTGTGGCTGCTGAATTGTAATATAAATTCTTTTTTGACAGGCTTGAATTGTAGTATAAACTTGCTAGCTACTCCCAGAAATCAAGGAACTGTAAGGTTAACACAAGAATATGGCTCGGAAGCAACTCCAAGAACCAAATCCTAGCCATCAACAACCCTAAAACTGTCTTCAGCCACAAAACCTAAGCATATCTGCATAAAAGGCTAACAACATATACATGGTAGAATCTTGTAATGTCAAAAACAAAAATCACACCCTGCGTCATGTCATAATTTAAGCTCAGTCATCATCAAAGTACTTTTCTTCAGCATCATAATTTTCTTCTTTCATCCAATGATCATCCAAGGTCTCATCCTCGTCAATTTTTGAGTAATCCAGACTATCTTCTCCCAATAAAAACTTTTGCTGCATGATATAAGCAAACTGGTCCATTCGTTCTTGCATCTCCTCTGTTGACAAAGTTTCCATCACAGCAGGTCTTCTCGTTTCAGATGGCGTGTCATTAGAAGCATCAAGGTTGTTTGGGTGAACCTTCAAATTTGAAGGAAAAGGAATGGATCATTCTCTGATAAGTAGGAAAAGTAAGGTTAACAGGCTAAACAAAAAAATCGTCTACGATATTTTGAGAATAAAGTTGTGAGAGTACTATTGACATGCAAACATGCAGGCAACGAAACCAAGATATATCTCTAACTCGAGCTTCTACAAACCTTCACTAAAACTGGAATGAGTCAATAAACAAGAAAATAATGGTCGTGATTTGAGAATGAAAATTGTGAGGCGCCCTATTGACAGGAAAGGATACACAACTCAGCCTAGACATGATTATAAGTTGAGCTTCTAAAAAGCTTCAGAATAAATCGAATGTGCCAACATACAAGATATACTTGAACACTTAGCCTCCAGGAATATGAAAGCAAAAGCACAGAGAAAGGAGAGGGATGAAACCAGCATAAAATCCTTGAAAAAGATAACATGCAAGGATCTCCTGGCATTCCTTTCGCCCCCAGGTTAAGCAAGAGACAGACTTAATTCACTGAAGGGGGCCTTAATTCACTTAAGGTACGTAGGAACTCGAATTGGCGCAAGCAAAAGCACCACACACTAGAAACTAAAAGGCACAAAGACGACCTCCACTCTGCTTTTTACAACAAGCAGATATCTGGGAGAGCTCATAGAAGGTTTCCACCATAAGATAAGCTCTTAAAACATCAACTTTTCAGCTGAAGTGACCTAAAAATCATACATTTTTTTCAACACACACTTTTACTTCTCAATTATCAATGGAAAGACAGCACTTTAAGTTAGACAGCTACGAATAGTACATCCCCCCCCCCCCCCAAAACCCCCCAAGTTGGCACAACTTAAGGGGCAGCCTTGTAGGACTTTTGAACTGGCAATTACAAGAGCAACTCCTTATGCTGCAACCCCTACACATTACTAAACGTACCTCCAACCAATCTTCCCATTCCTGCTCAACCATTACAAAAATATAAAAAAAAATTCCACATTCGATAAAACATAACCAATTTATTTTCTTTCATTCCGAATAGCCACTGTATAAGGTTACTCTTGAATTAGCTTGTTCAGAATTACATGATTATCTACATCTTAAAATGCATCGTGTACACTAAATAACCAGAACCCCATCATTCCTCGGCATAACTGCACTATAATAACCAGACACGAGACAATTACGAATACCTAATAAGAGCCCGTTTGGTTTAGTTGATTGTAGCTAGCTGATAAGCTTGAAATGCTGAAAAGCATTTTTAAGTGTTGAAACTGATTTTATAAATAAGCAGTTACGTGCACGGATAGAAGTGCTGAAACTGTAATAAGCAGTCGACGTGTTTGGTTAAAAAATGCTGATAAGCTATTCTTTTGTTAAAACAACTAAAATATCCCTAACATTTCCACAAAATATAGTGAATTATAAAATATTATTAAGGATAAAATGGCAAAAGTCATGGTCAAGCTAAAAGAGCTTGTAAGTTGAAAAGCCATAAGTTAGGGTGACCAACTTATGACTTTTGGCTGATTTTGGCTTATAAACACCTTGGATGTTTACCAAACGTGTAGATTAGCCAAAAGGTTCTTAAACCAGTTTCATCCGCTTATAAGCTTAGCCAAACACCCTCCAAAAAAATAAAACTAACCTGCAAGTTAGCATTTCAACTAAAATTAACCGGCAGACAGAACAAATATTTGGTATACTATCTATAAAAAGAGAAAAGGTACAGCAACTACCTCTTGTCTATTAGCTGAGATGTCCCTTTCACCTTCGTATTGCTCCTGCTCCTCGTCGTCTTCTTCTTCTTCTTCCTCCTCAGTTTCTTCTTTCTCCTCCTCTTCCTCCACCTTTTCAAGTTCCTGATTGTCAAATCCTACCCAATCACTTTGAGCCACACCTCGTCTCTGCTGCTCATCCCTAATTTTTTTAACAAGCATTGCCTCTTCTGACCGCCTCATCAGTGTCTCAGACCATCGTTCCCCTGGTCTTGCCATGCTCCTCCCACTTGGATCTTGGAACTTCCCAACATACTCATGGTGCAAATATGGCTCTCGTTCCCTCATTGCGTCCTCTGAAAAGTACTGTCCTTCATTTACTAATTTGTCCAGATATGCTCGCCGTCTGTTCTTAATCTTAACTGACCTGGACTTCAAATCTTCTTGCGTTGGGCTAATAATACTTCGCAGACGATTCAGATGCCAATTGATTTCATAATCATTTTTTAACGCTTCAAATTCATTAAGATCATCTGATGTTAACTGTGATCCATAACGTTCTGAGATTCCAAGAACAAAAAAAGATATATTTAGAAACACATATTAATGATGTTTATGATGTTCTTCATTCAGAAAAATAATGTAGATAATGTTTCAGCTAAAAACTTCAAATTCAGCAAACCAGCTATCTGGCCTTTAGTGAGGTCAACATCCTACAAGAACATGGCGAATCAAATATAATCACATTTACTGGAACCAAAGAATTTTCAAGCTGAACCCTAGAAGATACAAAGAGAGAGGAAGTACTGGGGCAATTTCAGTCGTTACAAAAATGCATGAGTTTGGAGCATAATAACCTAAGTTTTCCCCAATTTTCTTTAAGATTTATATATTTGGCTCCTCTCCTGTTTGTCAGTTCTTTAATCTCTCAAAACTGGCTTTCAACATGTGAACAAACATCAGTGCCGAGTAAAAGGCTCGCTTAAGGAGGGAAGCTCGTGTTGGATGCTTTGCCTCACTTTGGTGGCACTCACAAGTCACACCAGGCCAAAAGGGCATGAACCGCATGGCTCATGGTCTTTGTTTCTAACAAGATAGCACCACTCTACACCAGATATTATAATGATTTAAGGAATAAGAAATTAAAAATTCAGTATCAGAAAACTAGCAAGTGAGTACTTAGAACTACATCTTTACGTATATATCAAAAATTCAAAATTGTTTTGAACTTAATTAACCGAGATTTTACCTCATATATTTCGCTTCATTATTAGCTTTTCAATCTTTTGTCTAAAGAAGTATAATGCTTATAATGATCTTTCCTTGCATCAAATATATTATTATTTCTTATTTCTTTATTAGTTTCTGTCACCGCTGGAGATCACATTTTAATTGCACTTCTCACCTTTGACAACTCTGACAAACAGGGGCGGAGCTAGAGACCAAAGTACGAGTTCCGCAAACCCAGTAGCCTTGGTCCAAACTCAGGATTTGTCTTAAGAAATCCATTTCATATGTATAAAAATATAAATTTAGAACCCCTCAACTCAAAAAGGCTAGAGTCCTGAACCCTCTGCTAACAAACGTAAACATCCATATCGGTAAAGGTCTAATGCCATTACTAAGATTTCTTCTAGGAAAAGCATACTTCAACAAGAAATTCTCTATTTTTCAAAAAATCAAAGTTGTCTCCTTTGATAATTGAAAGTGCTGGATTAGGGGGGAGGGGTTCTAAATTATCCTATTTACTTCAAACTTGTAGTTATCCGAAGAGAAATTCGAAATTAAGGCCTTTCTATCGACTACATAGAAAGAAGAAATGTTCGATCACAATGTATGAACTAAAAGCCACTTGAGCAGATTTCTGGCCAGGCCACGAAGTTAAAGTGAACTGCATACTATCAGCCACATAGAATACACACATATTGCGAGCAGAAGTGTATATTAATGGAGTATATGGACATGGGAAGAGTACCTAAAAAAAGCGGCACGTCGCGCGTGAGAAGGTCGAGAAGAAGGGATTTCCGTTGGGAGGCAGTGGAGGCAGATGATTGCTGAGCGCGTGGGAAGTAGAGGTTATCGAGTCCTGAAAGCCTGTCTGATATTTTCTCCATGGATTGGTTACTCAAACTTCTGGCCATAGACGTCGAGTCCTCCACTTTCATATTTACAGAGCCCTAGACTTTGATTCTCGTTCGCGAGCAGTATAACACTCTTCCACTAGCGAGCGAGAAAAATATATTCTCCTTTGTTTTGATGTCTTCTGAGTCGGTATCAGACCTCAGACTTTACAAATTTGCCCTTGAAACACAGTGTTTATTTCAACTCATATAAGGGGCATAGGTGGTTCGATTCTGTTCGTTTTTCTTTTATTTTTGGGCAAAATACTTGAGTAATTATATTTGCTAGTCAATATTTATCGATCTATCTATCTAAATTTATATTTATACTACATTAAAAGCATGAAGAATTTTAGCGAAATATCGTTCGTCTTTTTTACCCTTATAAAATAGAGGTTACACCGAATAATATAGTCATTTAACTGTTTTCTTAATATTTAGCACTTTTTAAGTCAACTAAAATTTTACTTATTAAAGTTTTTCTTATTTAAACTACTACATAGGAAATCCTAATATTTAGGATATCAAATTAAATCACATTGAACAAATTATTTATAGAAGCTAATTAGAAACGTACATATCAGATTTCATTAAGCATTTTATGGTTCCATTAAAGGCATACTTTTCTCCCAAATTAAAGTGTAGTCTATATAATTATTTTCTTGAAAAATATACTTATGTCATTTTGTAGTCTTTATTTTGACTACCTATAATCTTTAACCCATTCTAACCATCTAAAATTCCAAATGCCATGAAAAACTTCAAAATCATATTTTGAAATAATGCAAGCGAAATATATGAAAACGTAATTAAAAAACATAAATATATAGCTCACTATAGTGTGTAAACAACATAAACATAATCATTGGAAACAATTACTGTAATTTTATAATATGTAGAATTCTAAATCAGTTAAAATTTTGATTATTAAATTTTTTTATTGAATTATGTAGAAAAATCTTATAATTAAAAGTTTAAATCAATAAAGATTTTACCTTAAATAAATTCTTTCCTTATTTGAACTATGAAACACAACCATAACACGTTGTATGTTAATCTTAATATTCAGAGCTTCAAATCCACTTAAGTTTTATTTATTGAATTTTTATATAATATTTAAAAACTTACGCTTAGTAATTATTTCAACTCGCAGAATCATAAAGAAAAATATATTCTAAATGAGTAGATTTTACTCAATAATGGCAGAATATCATGCACTCAATAATTAATTTTTTATTAATATTTGCAGACTTGAAGCAAAAAAGAGAAAAATAATAAAAGATAAAAATATATTCTAAATAAGCTTTTATTAATTAATTTTCT
This sequence comes from Nicotiana obtusifolia, assembly GCA_002018475.1. NCBI lineage: Eukaryota > Viridiplantae > Streptophyta > Magnoliopsida > Solanales > Solanaceae > Nicotiana > Nicotiana obtusifolia. Next base: position 65,331 of record MCJB01035855.1, on the reverse strand, counting down.
TTTTTTTCCATAAATATTCCAATAAATGACAGCTCCTTATATTATTATATATTATGTTATTTGTTATAAATTATTAATTAAATATTAGTCATCTTTAAAGTTTATAATACCACTTATCAATTTATATTATTTGAAAATTTATTGTAATAAAAGTATTTTTTTACTTGTTTGTTTCTATATTAGGAAAAAATTAACAATAAATTTTATAAGTTATTCTAATTATTCTTTGAAGACTTCCATTTACAGGATTTCATCCTTTATTTTGCCTACTAAATGGGATCAACATTTAAATTTTTAGAATGTATACTAATTTATTTTAATTTTAGAATCCAATTATATTATTTAATAATATTAATTTATGTAATTTTAAAAAATATATTTATTCATTGACATGGGAACATGCGCAAAGCGTGTACTCGAAGACTAGTTATTATAAAAGCACGAAAGTTGCACGTTAAATGTTGAACGATAAATATATTCTTGACATATCTTTCCATTGATGTTGCTAATTATATGCACTTGTGAAATTATACTGAGTTATTATTATTGTTATTGATGCTGCTAATCATAGTCCTTTGTCACTTTATTATTATTTTTATTTAAGTAATTTTTGTTACGGTATTTGGGACTTGAAGAACTTCTTCAATTGTTCACTGCCAAAATAACTTTAACAATAAACATGTCTTATAGCAACGGAAAAATCTCTCTAAATAAATAAACTTCCAAAGTTACTATTCATATGTATTATTACATTACCAAATTTGTCTTCATAGAAGCAGTAATTTTTAATAAATTCACGTAATCAAACTGTTTTCGCAGAGAGTACTAGAATCAAAAATTACTATAATCACAAAATGGAATGAAAGGTCAAAATAGTACATTGACCTCTTTATAATATAGTCTAAACTCTAAAGCAATAGACAGAAAGAAAAACGTAAAATTACTTCGGATGAAAGAATCAAGCTCTAGAGAGCAACGATTTTGACGGGACTCTTTCTGTAGAGTCACTATTTTTCGTTCTCTTATTTATATTTAGGAGCAAATATTTGCCTTTCTTATGTAGGTAATTTCCTCTTTTATTTGCATTACGAAAAAGAATTCTCGGAATTGAAAATATTTGATTCCTTCTTAAAAATATATTTTCCTTTTTATTTGAGTTAGAACTTTTAGGGATACTTTTAAAACCTTTTTATTCAGTTTAGGTTAGGAATTTTAGGAATGTATTTTCTTACTTTAAACACAATTTAATTCCTTCTTGAAAAGTGCTAGTTTATTTAAAAAAGTTCTGCGAGTTTGCCTTTAAAAATCCAAGATTAATTTATCTTTCTATATAATTTTGTCCTATCTAAATTTTAATATTACTTGATCATTGCATGTTTTTAAAGTAAATAAATATATTAAATAAGATATGACCATATTTCATATTTCTACACTATCAATAAATATAAATAATATCTAAGTTAATTAAATTGATTATATATGCAAGTTTAGACGATGTTTGGTTTTTTTTATATGTAATGACAATGATTTTTTGCATTTAAAAGATTTTATTATTTTATTCCACATTAATTGCTTTACAACAAGCCATGTATACATCTTTATAGAAATAATGCTTGTATTAGGGCAGGTTGTCCATGTCACACCCCTTGAGGTGTGGTCCCTCTTTGGACCTTGCGTGAATGCGGGATATTTTGTGCACCGAACTGCCCTTTAATTGATTAAATATTTACGTGCAATGCACGTGCATAGAGAATAGTACTATTATAAAAGTGGGAAGCCCTAAACTAGAAAGTCAAATTACTAAATATCTTTTTTAAAATTTTAATTACTTATAATATATTAAAAAACTAATTATTTTTGAAGTATCTATTCTAAAAGGTTGTGCCTTTTATTTATGTAACTGAAAGTCATTTTTCTAATGTATTTGTTGCTCCATAACGCACACGTAAGTATACGCGGTCGACAAGTAATATAGGATTATGAGTCCAGGTTGTCGTACCCACAGGGACTTAAATTAACTACTTTCTAACGAATTAATACTGTTATTTAAACAAGCAAGAATCGAGTTTTAATAGATGGGTTATTCTAAATTGTAATTCTAATTTATATCTAAGAATTAGCAACAAAGTACGTGTTTAGTAATCAATAAAACAAATATTCCAGGATTGTGACTATTTTTCCAATCCTATTGTGTTCTAATTGACTTCCCGTTCATGTAATTCATGTATGGTTGCTAATTGATCGATAAATATACTCATAGCCTTCTTCCGAAGTACTATTCGCCTGTTCTTAACAAGATTAACACCTATATTCCTATGGAATTAATCTAGCAAGAATGCAATAAAAACACGATATTCAATTAAGCATGGTGATTAAGTATATTCCTATCCTAACCACGAATCCGCCCCCTTAAAAGGTTAAGAACATGCTTTCTTCAATTCTTTTTCTAATCTAAACATAGTTTTCCCAAACATAATATAGATAATTGATAGAACTCAATTGATGACCGAAACAATTAAGCAATTAGGCGTAGAATTGAAGAAACAACCATATGAACATGAATTATAAACACGAAATCGTCAACTTCGAACCACAATATTCATGGCTAATCACAACCCCAGAACAAGGGGTGATTAGCCACTCATGTTCAACATAATCAAAAGATGAAGTATTGAAAAACTAATAAAAATACTAGACAGAGTTGATGAACTGAAGATCGATTGCGGTTGTGTGATATTCCGTAGCGTTCTAGACTCCAAAATCACGTTCCCCCCCTACAAGTTGGGTTTAGAGGTGTTTATATAGGAGTTGGGAAGGTTTGGGGTTGAATTAGGGGTCTCCTAGACGGATTAGGACACTTCCCCAGCCAGGGCGCCCCCCAAGGCGCTGCAACCAGTGAGCTTTTTTTCTGTTCTGCCTCCAGCGTTACAGGTGGCGCCAGGCGCTGCCTGTGGCGCCCAATGCCTCTTGATCCGTTTTCGTCTCGTTTTGGCTCGTTTCTTGCCTGTTTTCGCCCCCAATTGCTACCGACTCATTCCTACACATAAAAATACATTACATTAACATGAATCGACGCAATTAACATCCCAATTTCATAAAATAAGAGCCAAATAGGAGATGATTTACATAGAATTTTATATCTTTTATGCCAAACATCAACACCCCACACTTAGACTCTTGCTCGCCCTCGAGCAATGGGATTATATACAACTTTCCCAAGTACCAACTCTTCACATCATCACGAAACATTCGACTTTTTAAACAAACCATACTCTTGAACACAATCAATACTAGAAAATAAGTATGAACACATAACTAATCCATATAATTCCCGTAAAGTTCACTTAGGCATAATAATTCAATAACATCCAACAACCCAATTGTCACCATCCAACCTCAAAAGCCGACTTGCCACATTAAACTATTTCAATGCATATACTTTCCTAACAAGACAATTTACACATTACCAGTCGTTCATGAAATCATGTGCCTTCACCAATATCTGAAGAGTGAACATATATGAATAAAATCACACAAAGTTGCACAACATACTCTCACTCTCACAAAGAACTCATATGCTTCCCATAAGGTACCATAAGCTTGCCCGTAGTGTAGATTTTCACTAATTGAGTCAGTCAAATCTAAGATCAACTATGACTTTTAAGGTTGTAATGTAGGCTAGGGGACGGGTAGGGTATATTTGGCAATAGTGGTTAGTCCTCCTAAGCACTTAATACACTACAATCAACATTTAAACACCTTTCTTCTTTCAATTGTCAAACTTGTCTCATATACATAGCCTTTCTTTTTCAACTCAGCAATTTTCCCTAATCACTTAGCACACAACAATAAGAGGTATTTTTTTTTCCATATCTTTTTCACTAACAATTTTCTCTTTTTCATTTTTTTTCTTTTCACACTCCATAAAAAATTTCATCAGCTAGTGATTTTTCAGTTTAACTTCATTTAACCGACAAGTCTTTTCGCGGTTCCACTCAAAATCAAGACAATCCCCCTAACACTGCCCTTACTTCTTTTAGCGACTAAGTGCTTTCGGAGGTAAAGGTTCAAATAAGGCTTAATTTAAGAACAAAATAAGGGAATAGCTTGTAATATAGGTACCGAAGAAAAAGGCTTATAGGCTCAAAGGGGCTGGCAATGGACAAATTTATATTCGATGTGACAAGCACATCCATAATAAACAAGGAAGTGACTATATCATTTCTTAGATTAGCCCAACTTACAATTTCGCTTTAATTAACACACGGGGCAAGTTCTAGACTATATAAGATAGCATAGAGAATCAAAACCTCACTCACATAATGCACATGACACAATCACGATGGTTCTGTTCAAATTTCAAGTTAAGCAAGCATATATAATTGAAACAATTAAGCAGTAAATACACTATATGATATGCAAGTCAACGATTGAGAGGAGGTGTCACAAATTAGGCGGATTTTCTTTAGGCTTACCATTTAACTAAACGGGAAGTAGATCATGTGTCACAGCCTATTGTACTAGCATAAACCATGTCAAGAAGCATTGCAATATACCCCAGTTCTTCCTAATATAGTCCTAAAAAGAAATTAAGATTGCCCGGTTCGAGCTACATCCTTGGAAAAGAACCAGTGCCCTAATAAAAACCAAGGAATATTACCTAACTATCCTAAAAATAAAACAAAATCTTTTTGTTGTTTTTAATCCAATTTTTGTCCCTCAAGAAAACGATCCATCGTCGGGAAAAATCTGAAATTTTTTTCAAAAATTGTCAATTTATACATTAAAATAATTAGTTTAGACACTAAAATAAATAACAATACAACTATTAAAAAGACCAAAATAAAATTAAGTCATACATGATATACATTCACAACACTCACAACACAGGTATTTCCCCACCCCACACTTAAACAATGCATCGCGCGATGCATGCAAACATGTAAAATAGAGCAAGGTGAGAAGAAAACTCCCTGTTTGCGCTTTCTTTAGGTTACTAGCGAAGTTGTGGAGGAGGTTCCAACGCTTGTACCTTTGCTAATGTTGTCACGGGCCATATCATCATGCAAGACAAGTAAACAGGAATGTGAGCAATGTTCAAAACATATGCCATAAGTTGGCATGCAAGTCGTCACATGACCCCACACTTAAAATCGAAGCATAAGTACAAGTGTTGAACCATAGCATCCCGAACCCACACTAAAAATCATGGAACATTCTGCCTGCAGGGCCCCAGGCAGCGCCGGGCGCTGGCCTGGGCGCTGTTTCCCGATTTTTTTTTTTTTTGGCTTACCGTTATACAACTTACATGTTCTACAACATTATACCTAATAATTCTATATGTATACATCAGTTGTATTATCCTATCTAATCTAAAAGAAGAAAACAAGAAGTTAAACTAGGAAAGCGATAAAAATTGGGTTGCCTCCGAACAAGCGCCTGATTTAACGTCGCGGCATGACTCAGATTCTTGCTATCAATCTGGCTTGATGTCTAGCCTTCGAGCTTCTTCAACAGATGGCCTGATACGGGTCAGAGTGACAGGTCTTTCCAACTCTTCTGCTTTTCTGAACCCCGGGACATGATTGCTGGAAATATCCAGTACTTTTTTAATTTCTTCCGTCATTCCATCTTTACTCTTTTCCACATCCCCAATCAATGCTCTTTCAATATGATAAACTGGGCTCATGTAAGGCACGAATGATGTGGAAGCATTCTCCACCACCGAGATTATTGCTAATTCCTCAGGGTTGGCAACCGGAGTGGTTTATAAACATTGAACACTTCTTCTTGATCACCCACTCTCATCGTCATTTTACCTTCGCAGACATCAATAATGGCGCGGCCTGTGGCTAGGAATGGACGCCCCAAAATAAATGGGACGTCCTGATCTGGCTTGTAATCCAAGATGATGAAATCCGCAGGAAATATGAACGAGCCAACTTGGACTAGGACGTCTTCAATCACACCCTCCGGATGAGCTAAAGAACGGTCTGCCAACTGTAATATAACTGTCGTTGGGAGTGGGTCACCCAACCCCAACTGTCTGAACACTGAAAGTGGCATCAAATTTATACTCGCTCCGAGATCACATAATGCTCTTCCCACAGCATGTTTCCCAATTGAAATCTGAATAGTGAAGCTGCCCGGATCTTTCAATTTTTGTGGTAGCTTGCCTTGAATTCTTGAACTACATGCTTCGGTGAGTGCCACTATTTCAAACTCAGTCAATCTCCTTTTATTGGCCACAATATCCTTGATATACTTTGCGTATTTAGGCACCTCGTGCAAAATATCCACCAATGGAATGTTGATTTGTACCTGCTTTAAAATGTCAAGGAACTTTTTGTATGCCTCATTATCCCTCAATTTCTATAACCTTTGTGGAAATGGAGGTAGGGGCCTTGCAACCAATTGTGGGGGTTGCTTAGCTCCTGCCTCTTCAACCGACTTCTCAACTTCTTTAGCCTTCTCTGTTGTTACCTCAATGGTGATTGATTTTTCATTGAAGGTCACCTGCTTCTTCTTTTTCGATTCGACCTCTTCTAACTGTCTCCCATTCCTCAATGATACCGCATTCAGTGCTGCCCGTGGGTTAGCTTCAGTGTCGCTGGGTAGTGCTCCAGCTGGTCGAGTATTTTGAGCCCCGGCCAGCTGTCCCAACTGGCGCTCCAGATTCCTCACTGTTGTGGTGAGGGTTTGGTATTCAGTTCTGAATTGCTTGTTGTCCTGCACTAGTTGCTTTAATAACTCATTCGTATTATCATCTGATTGTGGAGGTTGCCTCTGTGGTTGGTTATCATTCCCCTGTGGTCTGCCTGTATTCTGCTGCTGCTGATGACCACCCCATGAAAAGTTGGGATGATTCCTCCAGTTTGGATTGTAGGAATTCCCATATTGTGTATTCTTATTTACTGGTCCCCTGTTTTGTTGTCCCACATAATATATGGATTCCGGATTGGTGGGGCACATATCACTTGTGTGGTTGTCACCACACATCTCACAGCATAATGACATTTGTTGGACCTGCTGTCTTGGTTGAACCTGCTGCATCGTCATTCGGTTCATCTGATTGGCCAGTTTAGCCATCTCTGCTCTCATAGCTGCAAGGTCATCCAATTCTATCAACCCAGCTCCCTTCTGTTTAATGGCTCTACGCGAGTCACTATCACCTTGCCAATTATGATCATTGGCTGTGAATTGTTCAATAGGAGTTGGATTTCACTGTATGGCTTGGCCATGCAACTGCCCCCGCAAGCTGAGTCAAGGTTCATTTTCGAAGCTTCATCTAGCCCATCAACGAACGTGTGTCCCAGTACCTCATCTGTCTGGCAATGGTGTGGACAGTCCCTAAGCAGCTTCTTATACCTTTCCCATGCCTGTCGAAGGGTCTCCTTCCCGTTATTCAAATCCCAAAATCTGGCTTCTCAGTGACTTGGTCTTCTTGGTTGGAAAGAATTTGATTAGAAATTTTCTGGCCAGGTCATCCCAGGTGTAGATACTGTTGGCAGGTTCCTTTTGCAACCACTCTTTTGCTTCCCCCAATAGAGAAAAGGGAAACAATGTCAATCTCACATAATCTTTAGACACATTTGGATAGTTATAAGTGTCCGTGATTTCCAAAAAGTTCTGAATGTGTCTCTGTGGGTCTTCGTGCGACAGTCCCACATACTGCCCTGTAGACTGGATTAGCTGCACCATGTATTGCTTCAACTCAAAGTGCCTTGTGATTTTAGGCTTGACAATCGCCTGAGTCATATTGGCAAGATTTGGTCTTGCAGCTTCAATTACTGCTCTTTCTGCGTTCCCTGCCATCTCAACTGGCTGTGGTTGAACAACAATGTCCAACTCTCTGTTAATTTTGGTCCTGGCTTCTATTTCCCTCCTTACTCTGTGTAGTGTTCGTTCAATTTCTGGATCAAAGGGAAGAAGGTTGTTTGCGCTTCTACTTCTCCGCATTTAATAGAAGAGCCTGTGTCAATGCAAATAACGTAAGCTGATTAATGAAACTTGGATAAATAACAAATATAAGCTGAAGTTGGTAAAGTAGCAGATTTTTAAGTCCCCGGCAACGGCGCCAAAAACTTGTTGCTCCCTAACGCACACGCAAGTATACGCGGTCGACAAGTAATATAGGATTATGAGTCTAGGTTGTCGTACCCACAGGGACTTAAATTAATTACTTTCTAACGAACTAATACTGTTATTTAAACAAGCAAGAATCGAGTTTTAATAGATGGGTTATTCTAAATTGTAATTCTAATTTATATCTAAGAATTGCAAGGAACAAAGTACGTGTTTAGTAATCAATAAAATAAATATTCCAGGGTTGTGACTATTTTTCCAATCCTATTGTGTTCTAATTGACTTCTGGTTCATGTAATTCATGTATGGTTGCTAATTGATCGATAAATATACTCATAGCCTTCTTCCGAAGTACTATTCGCCTGTTCTTAACAAGATTAATACCTATATTCCTATGGAATTAATCTAGCAAGAATGCAATAAAAATACGATATTCAATTAAGCATGGTGATTAAGTATATTCCTATCCGAACCACGAATCCACCCCCTTAAAAGGTTAAGAACATGCTTTCTTCAATTCTTTTTCTAATCTAAACATAGTTTTTCCAAACATAGTATAGATAATTGATAGAACTCAATTGATGGCTGAAACAATTAAGCAATTAGGCGTAGAATTGAAGAAACAACCATATGAACATGAATTATATACACGAAATCGTCAACTTCGAACCACAATATTCATGGCTAATCACAACCCCAGAAGAAGGGGTGATTAGCCACTCATGTTCAACATAATCAAAAGATGAAGTATTGAAAAACTAATAAAAATACTAGACAGAGTTGATGAACTGAAAATCGATTGCGTTGTGTGATGTTCCGTAGTGTTCTAGACTCCAAAATCACGTTCCCCCCTCCAAGTTGGGTTTAGAGGTGTTTATATAGGAGTTGGGAAGGTTTGGGGTCGAATTAGGGGTCTCCTAGACGGATTAGGACACTTCCCTGAAGTCGGCGCCCTGGCTGGCGCCAGGCGCTGCAACCAGTGAGCTTTTTTTTTGTTCTGCCTCTAGCGCCACAGGTGGCGCCAGGGCGCTGCCTGTGGTGCCCAATGCCTCTTGGTCTGTTTTCGTCTCGTTTTGGCTCGTTTCTTACCCGTTTTCGTCCCCAATTGCTCCCGACTCATTCCTACACATAAAAACACATTATATTAACATGAATCGACGCAATTAACATCCCAATTTCATAAAACAAGAGCCTTAGGAGATGATTTACATAGAATTTTATATCTTTTATGCCAAACATCAGTATTCAAATGTTGACTTTAGCAAAAGAAAATTAAAACATGTGATTAGCAAGGAAGAAGAAAGAGAAAAGCTTGAGTACTTATATTAGGAAAAAGTTGGGAAATTGGAGCTTGTCGGATTCATTAGTACTACTTTGTCCTAGCAATTAGAATAATGAGATTTATTGAGATTTTATGGAGGTATGTGAAAAATATAGTCTTTTTAATATTTACACATATATAATGCTTCCTTATTATCACTAATAAATGATAGATGGTATTATATTCTCTGCAAAAAATTTATCAATCGTTAATTGAAAAAGGCAGAATAGTCGGGGAGACCCTTGTACTTGTCCAGTTTTGTCATGCCAATGTTTGTATTTACAAGTTTGCCAACCAAATCCCTCTACCCTTGAAAACTGAGCATTTTAAACCTCGCTCATCCTATGTGGCATTTTTTACTGAAGTGTAAGTGCTACACTCTTTTAAGGAGTGTGGGGCCTATTAAAAAGACACCAACAACCATTTTTTGACTGTCATCTTCTTCTCGATTGTTCATCCTCAAATGTTGAAGAAAAGTGAGCTTTTCTTCTTTGCTTCTCTCTCTCTCCAACATTTCTGTTCAATTCTTTTTTTTTTCTCGCTCTCTCTTCAACATTTTCTGTCCAATTCTTTCTCGCCTCCCCTATTTTCTTTGTTTGTTTCTTCCCTCGAATCTGAAACTTTATCATGAATTTAGAATCCTCAGGCCAATAATTCATATCTTTTTGAAAATTCAGTTACATGCTTTTTTTGAGAAGGACAACCCATCAAACTATTAAAAATACCAACAAACCAAAAAAAGGATCAACCGAAAAATCCTCAAAAATCACCGCACCTCAAAATTAAACCATAAAGGATTTTGAAGCACAAATTACAAATCTTTTAACCAATTAATACTTTAAAAAGATTAGAGCTTTTGAGAAAATTTAACCCCCAATTTCAAAAATCAAACAAGGCAAGACCTTTTTCCTAAATCAGTAAAAAAAGAAGAAGAAAAATAATAAATTATTCCCCAATTTTCGAGCTGGACAAAAAATGGACTACCGAGCCTCTTCTTCGCCACCTAACGCCTTCAGGCATAGAAATGGACCATCAAACTTCTTCTCCCACTTTTCAATCTGGAAAAAAAAAAAAAATTACCTTGATTTCTTGTCTTTATTCATTTTAATTTTACTTCTATAATATAAAAAGGGAAGAATTGGAAGGGGAGAGGAGGAAGAACATGAAAAGAGAGAAGCGAGATGCGCAGGAGGAAGAACTGAGGGGAGAGAGAGAAATCAATGAGGGAGGGGATTAATGTTTGAATTTTATTTTTTATTTTTTGATTTTAATTATTTTTAATCTACCATGTGACATGGCATCTACACATTGACATCCAACATGAAGGAGATTGTATTACACGCACTGACATCCTCATGTTATAAGCGTTTATTATACACGGTTTGAAGGAGTGTATGTGTTCAATAAGCAAATTGTTAAATTTGGGGACCGCCATGACAAATTGGCACAAGTATAGGTGCCAATTAGGCCATTCTGCCATAGAAAAAAATGTTATTTTTTCATCATACCTCTTTTTAGATAAATTCATGGAGCATAAGAAATATCACAATTTTTTACAAGGATCCAAAAATTTCAATTGCTACTATTATAATTTATCATTATGATGTGTTTGATTAAAATAGTTTAAATTAAGAATATCCTAATAAAGGATTAAGTATAGTCAAACATCATCAAATATTGAACAAACACAAAGTAAAAAGTTTCTTCTAGCTTATATACAATCATATGAAAATTAGAAAGGCTAGAATTGAATTAAGTTACCAAATATGTATAGCATTATATTTATTTTAAAGGATTTAATGACTTCGGATTTAATTATTACTGTGTTACCCTGAGTTTTCATTATCAACATTTTAATTACATTATGATCTGTTGGATTATATAAACATAAATTGTAAACATATTGAATTGACTCTTCATCTTGTAGGAAGTTGTTGTTAATTCTTGAATTTAAATTGAAAAATATTTCAAAAAATGTAAACATTGAATTGACTCTTCTTTGAGAACTAACTCATTTGAGTTTTTGACTTGCGGTTGGTTGATCTAAATCCACAACCTTTACTATAGCTATTCTCCAAAACTAAATATTCTACCTTATAGATTAAAGCGACTATAAATTCTCACCTTTTGTTATTCTTTTTTGTTCTTTATAATTCCTTCATTAATTCCTTCCTACTTTGTTAAGTTATTGTGGTCAAAGAATTAAAGAGCACAACTTTAACGTGAACAACTAGAATTCTGATCATGACAGTGCAATTACATTGGTAAAAAGAACATACACTAAGAGCATTATATATAAAAATATATTAGGTAAGATATGACTATATTTAATATTTATATCTTATGTGATAAATTAATATAATTAAAAAATATTTAACTAACTTAACTAATCGTTTTTGTTGAAGATCCAAATAATTTTTAAAAAATTTTAAATTCAAGTATTACATCAACATAATAGAAATAAAATTGCAACTTAAATAAAATTTATATTTATATCAATATCTATTATAATTTTCTGATGATTCACTCAATGTACACATATAATTAATTAACTTTTGTCAATTTTTTATTAATATTAAATTTATTGTCTTGACATTACACGTGCAAAGCACGTGAGAAGAAGCTATATATATATATATATATATATATATATATATTTATACACACAAAAAATTTATAGTTCTTCCATTTTAATTTATGTGAGCATATATTCTTTTTAGTCTATACTAAGAAGAATGACCTATTTTCATATTTGAAAACAATTTACTTTTTATGCAATGATTTATAGTGACACAAAATATATGTGTATCTCATTCTACACCACAAATTCAAAAGTCTTTTTATTTATTTATTTAAACTATGTGCCCAATAAAATAGATTCACACAAACTAAAACAGAAGGGCGTATTTTTTATTGGCTATTACTTTTTGAAGCCCCTTAAAATTATTACAGAGGGTCAAATAGACATATTAACTTAGCTAGTGACCATTTAGACAAAGATGTGAATTTATAGTTATGAATGAGAGTATAAAATATATATATATATATATATATATATATATATATTATATTAAAAAACAGAAATTTCACATATAGCTCGTGTACGCACTCGTCACCTTGCGTGCACGGCTTTCACATATCACAATTATCACAATAATACCAAATCCTAAGGGGAATCTCCCTCACACAAGATTAGACAAGTCACTTACCTCAAATCGCGCTAAATCAATCAACTTGAAGGCCTTTCTCTCGATTTTCCAACTACGAACGACTTGAATCTAGCCAAAACAATTTCATACTATAAATATAACTATAGGAAACTAATTAAATAAAGAAATTATGATTTTAGCAAAGAATTAAAAAATCGCTTCAAAAAGTCACCTCGAGTACGCGTCTCGAAACCCGACTAAAATTACAAAAACCAAACACCCATTCGATGTCGAGTCCAACCATACAAGAATTATTCAAATCCAACCTTATTTCGCTTTTCAAAACTCAAAAATTTAGTCGAGGAACTTCCACACTTTTTTTTCAATTTTTCCAACCCAAATCTCTAATTACATGATAAAATCAATGATAGATTAGTGGAGTTCAATCAAAATAGAGTTAAGAACAATTACCCCAACAATCCCTCTGAAAATCCCTCAAAATTTTGCCTTAAACCGAGCTCTCTGAGTCCAAATTGTGAAATATGAAATAAACCCTCAATTTTGAACTTAAGTTTGCTGCCCAGCGATTCCTTCTTCGCGAACGCGGAAATTGTCTCATGTTCGCGAAGCACAAATGTTACTGCCTAATTTTTCCTCTTACGCGAAAGCGAGGTTCCACTCGCGAACGCAGTGACCAAGGCCCTCCAGCTTTGCGATTGCGATTCCCTTCTCGCGAACGCGTAGAGCAACACGTGAGGTCCCCCCCCCCTCAGCCTGCCTATCTTCTTCGCGAATGCGTGGAATTCTTTGCGAATGCGAAGAACAAATATTACCTGCCTCCTAGGTACCCTTCGCGAACTCGATGAAGGAAACCAGACATCAACAAATTCAGCAGCTTCAGCAATTCTTCAAAGTTCCGAAATGCGCCGAACATGGTCCGAATCACACCCGAGGCCCCCCGGGACCTCAACCAAGCATCCAACAAGTCCTACAACATCATACGAACACTCCGAAGCTTCAAATCACATCAAACAACACTAGAATCACGAATCGTGCATCGATTCAAGCCTAAGAACTTATGAACTTCCAAATTCCGAAACCAACGCCGATTCATACCAAAATAACTCCGGTTAACTCCAAATTTTGCACACAAGTCATAATGACATTATGAACCTACTCCAACTTCCGGAATCGAAATCTGACCCCGATATCAAAAGTCCACTCCCCGTCAAACTTTCCAAAAATATTCCAATTTTCCAACTTTTGCCAATTTACGCCGAAATGACTTATAGACCTCCAAAATTAACATCCGAACACGCTCTTAAGACCAATCACTCTACGGAGCTATTGAAACCATCAAAACTCCATTCCGAAGTCGTCCTGACACAAGTCAACCTACGGTTAACTCCTACGACTTAAACTTCCAACTTAGAGACTATGTGTTCTATATCACTCCAAAACTCTCCCAATATCAAAACCAAACACCCCGGCGAGTCATGTAACTACAATATAACACAGAGAAGGTAATAAATAGGGGATCGAGGGCTAATACACTCAAAACGACTGGCCGGGTCGTTACATCCTTCCCTGTTAAAACAAATGTTCGTCCTCAAATGAGTATAAAGACATACCTGAAGTGGTGAAAAGATGAGGATAACGGCTACGCATATTATGCTCGGTCTCCCAAGTCGCCTTCTCGACTAGCTGACCCCTTCACTGAACCTTCATTGAAGCAATGTTCTTCGACCTTAACTTTCGGACTTGCCTGTCCAAAATGGCCATCGGCTCCTCAATATAAGAAAAATCCTTGTCCAACTGGGCTGAGTTGAAGTCTAACACATGAGACGGATCGCCGTGATACTTCCGGAGCATAGAAACATGTAACACTAGATGAACTGCAGCTAGACTAGGTGGTAGTGCAAGTCTGTAGGCCAGCTCTCCAACCCTCTCAAGAACCTGAAAAGGCCCGATATACCTAGGGCTCAACTTGCTCTTCTTCCCGAACCTCATAACACCATTCATGGGCGAAAATCGGAGCAAGACCCGCTCCCCAACCATGAATGCAATGTCGTAAACCTTCCGGTCCGTATAACTCTTTTGTCTGGATTGGGATGTACGAAGTCGATCCTGAATCAATTTAACCTTTTCCAAAGCATACTGAACAAAGTCTGTACCCAATAGCCTAGACTCACCCGGATCAAACCAACCCACTAGAGACCGGAACCGCCTGCCATACAAAGCCTCATACGGGGCCATCTGAATGCTCGACTGATAACTGTTGTTGTAGGCAAACTTCGTAAGCGGCAAGATTTGATCCCAAGAACCCCCAAACTCCATCACACATGCACGAAGCATATATCCTCCAATATATGAAAAATGCGCTAGGATTGCCATCCGTTTGAGGGTGAAATATTGTATTCAACTCTACCCCTGTGCCCAACTCATGCTGTACGGCCCTCCAAAATCGCGATATAAACTGCGTACCCTGGTCAAAGATGATAGATATTGACACGCCATGAAGACTGACAATCTCGCGAATATAAACCTGAGCCAGCTGCTCTGAAGAGTAAGTAGTCACCATTGGAATGAAATGAGCTGACTTGGTCAATCTATCCACAATCACCTAAACTGCATCAAACTTTCTCTGAGTCCGTGGAAGCCCAACAACAAAATCCATAGTGATTCGCTCCTATTTCCACTTTGGGATCTCTAACCTCTGAAGCAATCCACCAGGCCGCTAATGCTCATACTTCACCTGCTAACAGTTTAGGCATCGGACTACATATTCCACTATGTCCTTCTTCATCTGACTCCACCAATAGTGCCTCCTCAAGTCCTGATACATCTTCCTCACGGTAATAATTATGCCAATTCTGCCTAAAAATCTCTTCAGGTGATCAAGGGGGCTCCCTTTTTTAGTAGATGAGATTAGGATAAAGGTATTATCTAAATGTTTCTTTTCTCTAGCTTGCTCTTTCAAATAAAATTTTGGGTCCCGGTAGGGGTCAGCAGTGTCGGGAGGTGAGGTGAACAACAAGGACTCTCTCTCGTAGCCGATATCCCGCCCTTCTTCCCTAAGGATGGAGCACGGCACTTGGATGAATGGATTACCGTGGACTGTGAGCCTCCTAGAGAATCAGATCACGCAAGCCATTTACATTGGGCACACATAGCCTGCCCTGCATCCTTAATACACCGTCATCTCCAATAGTGACCTCTTGGCATCGCCGTGCTGAACCGTGTCCTTGAGAATAAGCAGATGGGGGTTGTCATACTGATGCTCTTTGATACGATCATAAAGAGAAGACCGAGAAACCACACAAGCCAAAACTCGGCTCGGCTCAGAAACATCTAATCTAATAAATTGGTTGGCTAAGGCCTGAACATCCAAGGTTAATGGCCTCTCTGCTACCGGTAGATATGCTAAGCTGCCCAAACTCTCCGCCTTGCGACTCAAGGCATCGGCCACCATATTGGCCTTCCCCGGATGATATAGAATGGTGATATCATAGTCCTTAGCAACTCTAACCACCTCCGCTGCCGCAAGTTAAGATCCTTCTATTTGAACAAATGTTGTAAACTCCGGTGGTTGGTGTAGACCTCACAAGAGACATCGTACAAATAGTGCCGCCAGATCTTCAAGGCATGAACAATAGCTGCTAGCCCGAGGTCATAGACAGGATAGTTCTTCTCATGCACCTTCAGCTGTCCAAACGCGTAGGCAATCACCCTACCGTCCTGCATCAACACCGCGCCGAGACCAATATGCGACGCATCACATTATACAGTATAAGACCCCGAAGCCGAAGGCAACACCAACACTGGGGTTGTAGTCAAGGCTGTCTTGAGGTTTTGAAAGCTCTCCTCACACTCCTCGGTCTAAGTGAATGGAGCATCCTTCTAGGTCAATCTGGTCATAGGTGCTGCAATAGACAAGAAACTCTTTACAAAGTCAGGTGTAATACCCCGCCAAACCAAGAAGACGGTCTAGGCTAACTTTGCACTGCTTCAATCTTGTTCAGATCCATATTAATCCCCTCAATTGACACTACATGGCCCAAAAATGCCACCGGATCAAGCAAGAATTCACACTTTGAAAATTTTGCATATAACTTCTTTTCTCTCAAGGTCTGAAGCACAATTCTCAGGTGCTGCTTATGATCCTCCCGGCTCCGGGAGTACGCCAGAATGTCGTCAATAAACACAATGACGAATGAGTCAAGATAGGACTGATGTACATTGTTCATCAAGTGCATGAATGTTGCTGGGGTGTTGGTCAGCCCAAAAGACATCACAAGGAACTCGTAATGTCCATGTCGAGTCCTAAAGACAGTCTTCGGGATATCTGGCTCCCGAATCTTTAACTGATGATAGCCTAAGCGCAAGCCAATCTTAGAGAACATTCTAGCACCCTGTAACTGATCGAATAGGTCATTAGTACGTGACAATGGATACCCGTTCTTCACTGTAACCTTGTTTAACTGGCGATAATCAATGCACATGCGCATAGAACCATCCTTCTTCTTTACAAACAAGACCGGAGCACCCTAAGGTGATACACTAGGCCGAATGAAGCCTTTATCAAGAAACTCTTACAACTGCTCCTTTAACTCTTGCAACTCTACTGGGGCCATACGATAGGGTGGAATAGAAATGGGTTGAGTGACTGCTAACAAATCAATGCCAAAATCGACATCCTTGTCGGGCGGCATGCCTGGAAGATCCGCCAGAAATACATTTGGATTATCCCTAGCTACCGGAACTAACTCCATGGTAGGAGTATCAATACTGACATCCCTCACGAAAGCTAGATAGGCATTACACCCCTTCTCAACCATACACTGAACCTTTAGAAATGAGATAACCCTACTAGGAACATAATCTAAAGCACCTCTCCACTCCATCCGCGGTAGTCCTGGCATAGCCAACGTCATGGTCTTGGCGTGACAATCGAGAATAGCATGATAGGGCGACAACCAGTCCATGCCCAAAATAACATCAAAATCTACCATGCTGAGCAACAATAAGTTGGCTCTGGTCTCAAAACCACTAAGAACAACCAAACACGATCGACACACACGGTCAACAACAATAGAATCTCCCACAGGTGCGGACACATAGACATGAGAACTTAAAAGAACCATGGGATACACCCAAATATGGAGCAAAATAAGACGACACATAGGAATAAGTGGAGCCTGGATCAAATAAGACTGATGCATCTCTATGACAGAATGGAACAATACTTGTGATGACTGAGTCGGATGCAACTGCCTCTGTCATAGAAGGAAGAGCATAATACCTAGCCTGGCCTCCCCCTCTAAGGCGACCTCTACCCGCTCGACCTACACCTCTAGCTGGCTGTGTAGATAGGGTGGCAACTGGTGCGGCGACCATGGACTGAGAAGCATGAGGACCAGATGGAATATGTGAAGACTGAGTAGTCTCTAGACGTGCACCCCTCTTGAGTCTCGGGAAATCCCTCACCATATGATGAGTGTCACCACACTCAAAACAAGCTCTCGAAGGACGTGGCTGCTGTAGCTGGCTTCGGCCGGATCGGCTGGACTGACCGCTGAAAGCACCCCGTGCATGAGGTGCACAAGATAATGGTGGTGCATAATAGGAAGCCTAAGGCCTAGGAGTGGCCTGAATACCGCTAGAAGATGGAAGTGATGAATGAACAGGGCGACTCACATAGCCCCTACCATGACGAGCTGCAACTGGGGCACGGGTACCATATATGTGCCAGAATCTCGAGGCCTCTTGGCCTCCCTCTCCTCTCTCTCCCGAGTCAACATACCCTCCAATCTCCTTGCGATCCCCACTACCTGCTGGTATGTGAGGTCCATCTCCAACTCTCGGGCCATGCTAAATCTGATACCGGGGTTGAGCCCCTCGGTAAATCGACGGACCCACTCTCTAGCAGTAGCAACCAAGGCAGGTACATGCCTAGCCAAATCACTGAACCGGACTGCATACTCCGACATGGTCATAGAACCCTGGCGCAATTGCTCAAACTCTGCGCGGCATGTATCTCTAAGACTCTGGGGAACAAACTCCCTTAAGAACATATCTGAGAACTGAGTCCAAGTGAATGAAGCTACCTTGGCCGGACTACTCATCTCATAATCTTGCCACCACTGATAAGTCGCTCCCTTAAGCTGGAATATAGTGAACGTAACCACACTAGACTCCGCTATACCCATAGTATGGAGGATACAGTGACACTCCTCAAGAAAACCCTGGGCATCCTCTGATGCCAACTCACTGAAAGTTAGAGGGTGGTACTTCTTTTACCTCTCGAGCTTGAGTTGCTTCCTCTCATAAACTGCTACCCTAACCTGGGGCTGAACTAAAGCGACCAGTTGCACTGGTATGACCTTTAGGACCTGGTCAACTTGGACCCGCTGCTCTGGGGTACGGGCGGCGGGAGTCTATGCTCCTCCCTCGGCCTGAGATAAGGCAGGAGCAAGTGGTATCAACCTTGCCTGAGCCAAAGTGCTGAACATGCTCAGAAACTGAGCGAGAGTCTCCTAGAGAGCTGGTGCAGTAACAGGCGTCTCAGGTGCCTGTCCTCTAACTAGAGCTACTGGTGGCTCCTCTATAGCAGCTCGTGCGGGTGCTCTAGCTGCACCACGTGGACGTCTTCGGCCTCTACCCCAGCTCCGGCCCCGGCCCCGGCCTCTTGCGGCTCTAGTGAGGGGCGCCCGAGTGTCTGGTCATCTGATCCAGATGTACGTGTCCTCACCATCTGTGAGAGAATAGAAAGACAGAGATTTAAAATCCAAAGTCAAAAATTTCTCACGATAAGGAATCAAAGAAGTGAAGCTTTTCCTAACAGTTCCATAGCCTCCTGAAGATAAGTACAGACGTCTCCATACCGATCCGCAAGACTCTACTAAACCTGATTGTGACTCATAACACCTATGAACCTAAAGTTCTGATACCAACTTGTCACGACCCCAATTTCCCTCCGTAGAGTGTCGTGACGGCACCTAGTATCTAAGACTAGGTAAGCCTAAACAACGTGTGAAAATAGTAAATGTAATGAAACAAGGAAGAACATGGTAGAAGGGGACTCCGAGGCCTGCGGACGTGGACAGGTGTACCTTGAAGTCTCCAAAAGCAAGTAACTCAGCACGCTAATGCTGGGGCTGATAGGATGTACCTGGATCTGCACAAAAACATGTGCAGAAGCGTAGTATGAGTACACAACAATAGTACGGAGTAGAAACAAGATAGAAGTTATAATGATATAATTATAATTAAAAGGAAATGAAACAACAAAGAATTTATGGAAAGATAACAACACAGAATCAAGGCAGCTAATACAACCGGAAAGGAAAACAAGGATTTCACATGATAAGGAAAACAATAACAAAAAAAATACAGCAAATGGAGAAAGATCAACTGGGGCACTCCCAAGGTACCGCCTCGTAGTCCAAAATCATAAAAGTAAATCACAGTCTTTCCTTATATCACTGCGGGGGCCTTTACATTTAGTTTTGAAAATTATTTTTTCGAAATAGCACCCTGCGTTTTAGCCTTATTTATCACACCACACGGCTTCTAGTAGTTCCCCCACTAGCCACGCGTATCAAGCCCACCTTATATGAAGACGATCTTGGGCCAACTCTGCACTGCTTCAATCTTCTTCGGATCCATCTTGATCCCCTCACTTGACACTGCATGACCTAAAAATGCCACTGGATCAAGCAAGATTCACACTTTGAAAATTTTGCATATAACTTATTTTCTCTCAAGGTCTGAAGCACAGTCCTCAGGTGCTGCTCATGATCCTCCCGGCTTTGGGAGTACACCAGAATGTCGTCAATAAACACAATGACGAATAAGTCAAGATAGGGCTGAAATACACTGTTCATCAAGTGCATGAATGCTGCTGGGGTGTTGGTCAGCCCAAAAGACATCACAAGGAACTCGTAATGTCCATGTCGAGTCCTAAAGACAGTCTTCGGGATATCTGACTCCCGAATCTTTAACTGATGATAGCCTTCGGGCAAGTCAATCTTAGAGAACACTCTAGCACCTGTAACTGATCGAATAGGTCATTAGTACGTGATAGTGGATACATGTTCTTCACTATAACCTTGTTTAACTGGCGATAATTAATGCACATGCGCATAGAACCATCCTTCTTCTTTACAAACAAGACCGGAGCACCCCAAGGTCATACACTGGGCCGAATGAAGCCTTTATCAAGCAACTCTTGCAACTGCTCCTTTAATTCTTGCAACTCTTCTGGGGCCATATGATAGGGTGGAATAGAAATTGGTTTATTGAGTGCCCGGTAACAAATAAATACCAAAATCGACATCCTTGTCGGGCGGCATGCCCGGAAGACTTTTTTTTTTTTTTTTACACCACAAGTTCAAAAGTTCAAAAGTCTTTTTTTTAAAAACTATGTGCCCAATAAAATAGATTCACACAAACTAAAATGGAAGAGCTTATTTTTTATTGGCTATTACTTTTTGAAGCCCCTTAAAATTATTACAGAGGGCCAAATAGACATATTAACTTAGCTAGTGACCATTTA
The DNA here is from genome assembly GCA_002018475.1 of Nicotiana obtusifolia. Taxonomy (NCBI): domain Eukaryota; kingdom Viridiplantae; phylum Streptophyta; class Magnoliopsida; order Solanales; family Solanaceae; genus Nicotiana; species Nicotiana obtusifolia. The sequence goes on along the minus strand of MCJB01035855.1, from coordinate 44,219 downwards.
GACAAAGGTGTGAATTTATAGTTATGAATGAAAGTACACACACACACACACACACACACACACACACACATATATATATATATATATATATATATATATATATATATAAAGCTAGTCCCCGAGGGGGGTGGGAAAATACGAGGAATGTAAGGAACAAGAAGCAATAAATAAATAAAAACTCAGGCGGCAAAGCCGACCATATGCAAACGTATAATAATAAAAATAGGCTTTGAATGCAAGTATGTTAACACAAGATTAAAACATAAAATCTGGCGGCATAGCGGGCAAGAAGTATTATTGATAACAAGAAACTAAAATACAGATATTAAAAAATTGAAACTTAAAAGCTTATAGGGTATACAAATCTTAAGTGTTGAGAGGGTTTGGAGAGAGGGAATGTGCAGAGAGAATTCTGAAATTTAGGAGAAGGATTCAGTGCCCACTTCCGTGAATGAGGGGTCTATTTATAGAATTATAGACCGTGCTACAGTGAAAGTGTACAGTGTTTTGCTACAGTAAAAAGTGCACAGTAATCTACAGTGATAAGTGCACAGTAATCTATAGTAACTTCTAAAAAACTCTTTGCTGGCATCATATCTGATGTCAACGACAAACTGGTCCTGATTTTGACTTATTCTGGGTCATAGTCGGGGTCATCTTCTTCTTCTGATTGTTCTTCAGATGAACTGGATGAATGTTGATCGAGAACCTTTCCCTTGAGCTATTGTAGAAGGTTTTTCATCTCCTGGATGTAGTCTTCTTTGCTGATAGAGCCTGCTAACTTTGCTTGAACTAGCCTTCTCTGCTGCAAAAATGAAGTGTTTGCTACATCTGTAGGTGATAGAAATTTGGGGTTGCTAGAAAATCATTTTCCAACTGCTGGTAAGTAAGTTTCCATGGCATCTCTCTATGCCTTGTACCACTTATAGTAGCCTTGAAGGGCTAACCAAGGCATACCTCTGAATCCTTCCCGTTTGTGAAAAATAAACTTCTGGGTGTATATCCATGGGATGTGGAATCCGAGGAAAAATTGGAGCAAATGGGGAATGTGCTGGTCTCCGTGAAATCTGGAACAAAAATACTCAAATCCTTCTTTCACTGATGAAGGAAATATATCTACCAAATGGCCGTAAATAGGCCACCACTGATGCAGAAACCATTGGGGAAAATCTATTGGTAAAGTTTTGCCCCAAAGGAGAAAATATGAGTGTTTGTTGGTATGGTTTTGAAAGGTCAGCGCATTAAATTGTGTATTCCTATAATCATAGTGGCTGAAAAATTTGGGAGAAAATGGTTGGAAAAGCTTTTTGACTTTTATAGGGTAATCACCACATTCCTTCGGCGAGATGATTTTGTTTATCCATACTGTGGTATATGTGATATAGGTTTGGATTTTGTCAAAAAAAAGGTTTAAACAGACAAGAGTGAGTGTCTGTAAGGATAAATTCATAGAACTTCTGGTTATGAACAGGAGTTTTCTGGAGAAAGTTGGATGTTGGGTTGAGCATCTTTTTGGCTACTACTAGAGGGTTAGAATTATAAATATGTGGCTTGGTTTGGACGAGTGAGTAAGTCATCTCGTTCTTAATGTATTGAGGTTCCCCCGAATAAGGACATACTGAAGAAATTGGCTGAGGCACAGGTGAAGAAAGTGCCTGGTTAGGCGTAGAAGGCACCGTGTTCTGTGTAGTGGGGCTTTTGGCCACCACTTGTCTTTTAGTAGGGTTTTTTACCACCACTTCTTTCTTCGTGGTGCTTGTAGCAGCCACGGTTGAAGTTGGAGGCGTGGTGCTTTTTGCAACCACAGTTGAAGTTGAGGCTGAAGAGGACCTGGCGGAAGATATGGCAGCTGCTTTAAGGAGTTGCGCCATCAACTTTGCCACTTCCTCTTGGTCGAGAGAAGTCATGGGTGTTTTTGAAGTAAGGCCCATGAGTTGTATCTATTTTTCAAAATCTTTTGCCGTCCACTGCGAAGAAACATGCGGCTGTGCAAATTGAATATCATCTTCAGAAGAAGGTTCTTCTCAGGCGATATCTGCCCATCTTCGAGGTTGGGAAATTGAAATTTGTTTGGCCGGAATCGGCTGTGATGAGACCACCATTGGGATGCCTTTCATGGCATAGTCTGCAGGCGATCTACATTTTGGGTGGCTTGGTCCAGCTTCTGTTGCTTGCTGCTTTTTTGCAGCTACTATTATTGTCTGTTGTTGTTGAACAACTACTGAAGTTGAAACATCTTTAGGCTATTGTGTGGCAGCCTGCTGTTTTTGCTTTTCCTCGGGGGCTGGCAAGGCTAACCGCGGTGGATTTGGCTTTTTAGGCATTTTATCTGCCTTGAAGGAATTCACGGGTTAGGAAATCAGGTATGGAATTTAAGATTCCCTTTATATATTCAATATCAAAGTCGAAAATTTGATAAAATAGCTTGCCATCTGGGAAAATATGTTTTGGAGCAATATTTTGCACATCCTTTTGTAAAACAGACTTAGCTGCCTTGCAGTCAATACGAAGCAAAAACTTTTGATTTAATAAATCGGATTGAAATTTTGATATGCATAAAACAATTGCCAAAATTTCTTTTTTAATTGTTGGATAGTTCTGTTGTGAGCTATTCCAGTGCTTTGATGTAAAAACAATGATATTTTCTTTATTATTTTCAATTTATTTTAAGATACCACCATATCCTATGTCTGACGCATCTGTTTCTACGATTTTAAAAGCAGATGGATCAGGGAGAATAAGGAGAGGGAGATTCTTGACTTTCAACTTAAGTTGCTTGACAGCATTGCTTTGGGCATCTGTCCAAGGAACTGGAGGCTTTTTCAATCTATCGTGAAGGGGCTTTAGCAGAATACTTAATTCCGGAATGAAATCGCAAATATAGTTAACACAACCAAGAAACCTTTGAAGTTGTGTCTTGTCTAGGATTTGATCTGGCAATTTGTCAGCAAACTGGAGAGATCGCTGAATAGGAGTAATGGTCCCTTGTTGGATGTTATGACCAATAAACCTGATGTTTGTCTGGAATAATCTGTACTTAGTTCTAGACAAAGCTAATCCATTTTCTTTGATAGTGTTAAAGAAAATGCCTAGATGTTTGAAATGTTGGTCGATGTTTGTTGAGAAGACTAAGACAGCATCTATATAAGTTATAACAAAACTGGAATATGGATTAGAGATATCATTCATTATCTTCTAAAATTCAGAAGGGGGGTTCTTTAATCCGAATGGTATCACGTTCCATTCGTACTGTCCAAAAGGGATTGTAAAAGCAGTTTTGTACCTATCTTTTGGGTCGATCTGTACTTGCCAAAATCCAGATTTTAAATCAAATTTAGAAAAAATTGTGGCAGCATAGACTCTTTGTAATAAGTCTTTCTTGTTAGGAATAGGATACCTAATCCATCTAAGTGCTGTGTTAAAAAGCTTGTAGTTGATAACCAAGCGGGGGACTCCGCGCTCGATTTCAGAGTTTTTGTTGACATAGAATGCCGCACAACTCCAGGGAGACTTTGAAGGGAAAATTATTTTCTTGTCTAAGAGATCATTGATCTCTTTTTGACGATGCATTGTAAGCTTGTGATTCATTTGAATAGGTCGAGCTTTAGTTGGGATGTTTTCCTCGTCAAAGTCAGGTTCGTAAGGAAGCCCAACAATGTGCCTTTTATGTTTTCAAAAAGCCATCGGCAAATCGGAACAAAGCTCTTGTTGAATCTTAGCTTCTAAACTTTTAATTTTAGAAGAAATTACAGAATCAGTTAACTGCTTCTGTATTCTTTGGAAAGCTACATCTTCTTTTAAAAACATAATTTGTTTTTCTTTATTTTGCAAAGAATGTATGACTTCATAAGTTGGAGACTTATGGAAAGAAAGAAGGACGTTGTTTGTGGGATAATCCACATGAATGCCTTTGTTCGTAACCAAGTAAGGTTTGCAAAGTTGAATGAAAGGAATACCTAGGATTATTGCATTGCAAAGGTCTTTTGCTAAGAGAAATGGAGTCTGGATGAACCAGTTTGGTTCCTCTGGGGAGTTCGTGACCTTTACAGAAGGAAGTTTGTAAGTGATTTTAAGTTTTTCACCATTGGCAGCCCTTAGGCGTTCCTTGGTTTTTACGAAAAACTTGGTTGGAATGACACCTTCTTGGATGCAGTTTCTGTCTGCTCCGGTGTCAAATAAAGTTATGCCAGTCCAAACAAAAGATTTACTGACGATGAGAGTTACCCTAACATGGTATTTCTGAATTCTTATAGAGGAAAGATGTTCTAAGAAGGATTCTGTTTCATCGTCTTCTTGGTCAGGGGTTGCAACTGCCTGTACAACCTATTTGAGCTTTTGTGGCTCATTAGACAATTGTTGGAGGAAAAGTCTATCAAGCTCTTGTCTTGCTTTTATTTCCCTAATTTCTTCTTTTAGGTGTGCTATCTCAGATTGAAGGTCTGAGATGGTGACCTTTGAGACCTTAGGACTATCAGAGGGAAACCTCTTCAAAATTCAGTAATGTTGTAGGTATTGGCAACCTGGGGATGATTTTGAAGAGTTGATGATGAGGATGTTAAAGGCTTATTAAGGACTGTCTTAAGTTTTCCTAAATAGTCCTTTTTAAGTTCAGGATCTTGAACATCACCAATTACTTCAAGAAGAAGATCTTGTTCTTTTGTGAGAACGTTGATCTGAGGGAGGTCACCTTGGTAAGACTCCCCTGAAGATGTAGTGGATGAATTTAAGTCATCTTCTAGGATGTTGTTAAATTGTTTGTCGTCGGACATTTCACTGTCTATAATATCCGAAGATTCACTTAATTCAACAAGAAATTTCTCTATTTTGTTTAGAGTATGTTCGTCAAGTTGTAGACTCTTGATCTTCTGAGAGACTTTGCAAAACTTGGAGATGTGGCCTGGCTTTCCACACCTGAAACATTTGCTAGTGGAAGTAGAAGTCTTGCCATCTTGAGTAAAGGATTTGGAAGACTTATTTTTTGTATAGGAAAGTTTCCTTTTCCTATTGGAATTGTATTTTCTAATAGTGGAAGAATCAGGTTTAGAACTTTGCTTCCTATGAGGTTTACTACCACACGAAGGAAGACCAAATTGTTCGCAGAAACTTCCTAAGTCCCTACATCTTTAACCTTATCTTTGGCAAGTTGCCTAAGCATTTTGTCTTGCCTACAGATTTTAAGATCAACTTGTTGAATCTGGATAGCTATCTGGCCATAGGTGATTCGATCCTAAGGAATAATATCACCGGAATATTGACTCTGAAATTCTTCTTTGACTAAATCTCTAAGGGACTTAGGCAAGCCATCTAGGAATTTTTCTTTCCAATAAGGAAGATTCCCATCTGGTCTTTCGTAGATCCTGGTCAAGAAGGAAGCCTTATACCATCTAAAATCTGAAAGAGTTTTGCACTTGAGGTTGTTAAGTATTTCAAAGGATTTTTCTCTAAAGATACCTGGACAACCTACGAATGTTTTGATGATTGTGTAAATCAACGTGTTGATAAAATCAGGAATTGTTTCACCATCTTTTAGGATTGGTTGTCCTAATTCATCTAATTTCACGACTTGGAAAATTTGTTGCTTTTTCCTGTCGCTTAAATGAGTATCCCACCACCCCTTAAATGGGTATCCCACCACCCCTATATATATGTTATATTAAAAATCAGAAATTTTACGTTTAGCCCGTGTACGCACTCGTCACTTTGCGTGCACGGCTTTCACATATCACAATTATCACAATAATACCAAATCCAAAGGGGAAACTCCCCCACACAAGGTTAGACAAGTCACTTACCTCAAACCGCACTAAATCAATCAACTTGAAGGCCTTTCTCTCAATTTTCCAACTACGAACGGTTCGAATCTAGCCAAAATAATTTCATACTATAAATATAACAATAGAAAACTAATTAAATAAAGAAATCATGATTTTAGCAAAGAATTGAAAAATCGATCCAAAAAGTCACCCCGGCCCCACGTCTCGAAACCTCTTACAAAAAGTTGAACACCCATTCGATATCGAGTCTAACCATACATGAATTATTCAAATCCGGCTTCATTTCGCCTTTCAAAACTTAAAAATTTAGTCTAAGAACTTTCACACTTCCCCCCCAATATTTCCAACCCAAATCCCTAATTACATGATAAAATCCATGATAGATTAGTGGAATTTAATATAAATCGAGTTAGAACTCTTACCCCAACAATCCCTTTGAAAATCCCTCGAAATTTCGCCTCAAACCGAGCTCTCTAAGTCCAAATTGTGAAATATGAAATAAACCCTCGATTTTGAACTTAAATCTGCTGCTAAGCTATTCCTTCTTCGCGAACGCAGAAATTGCCTCGCATTCGCGAAGCACAAATGTTACTGCCCAATTGTTCCTCTTACGCGAATGCAGTGACCAAGGTCCTCTAGTTTCGCGATCGCGATTCCCTTCTCGCAAACGTATAGACCAATGCGTGAGGTTCCCCGGCCTACCTCTCTTCTTCGCAAATGCGCGGGCTTCTTCGCGAACACGAAGAACAAATCTCACCTGCCTCCCAGGCACCCTTCGTGAACGCGAGACCTCTCTTGCGAACACGATAAAGGAAACCAGATATCCGCAAATTCAGCAGCTTCAACAATTTTTCAAAGTTCCGAAACGCGCCGAACATGGTCCGAATCACACCCCAGGCCCCCAGGGACTTCAACCAAGCATACCAGCAAGTCTTAAAAAATCATAAGAACACGCTCGAAGCGTCAAATCACATCAAGCAACACTAGAATCACGAATCGCGCATCGATTCAAGCCTAAGCGGATTTCGAAACCAACGCCGATTCATACTGAATAACTACGACTAACCCAAAATTTCGCACACAAGTCATAATTGAGATCACGGACCTATTTCAATTTCCGGAATCGAAATCCAACCTCGATATCAAAAGTTCACTCCCGGTCAAACTTTTCAAAATCTTTCAATTTTCCAACTTTCGCCAATTTACACTGAAATGACTTACGGACCTTCAAATCAACATTCGAACATTCTTCTAAGACCAAAATTACTCTACGGAGCTATTAGAACAATCAAAACTCCATTCTGGAGTCGTCTTCACACAAGTCAACTTACGATCAACTCCTACGACTTAAACTTCCAACTTAGGGACTATGTGTCCCATATCACTTCCAAACTCTTCCGAAATCAAACCAAACACCCTGGCGAGTCATGTAACTACAATATAGCATAGAGGAGGTAATAAATAGGGCATCGGGGCTAATGCACTCAAAACGACCGGCCAAATCATTACACTTCTAAACATTTTTTGTTAAGTAGAAGTAAATGAGAAAATAAAAGGAGGTGAATGGCAGATGTATTGGAACTTGTAGAAGTTCCTAGAGCATGGATATGTATAACTCACTGGATCATATAGCTAGTGCCCGTAGCTGAAAAGCCATCAAATAGAAGAGTGATGAAACTATAGAGGCACATGTTTGGAATGGTTGCAGTAGACATATTTCATGTGCAGAAAAATATGGATTCATATCAGAGAACAGAAGTGTTTGTATATTTCAACTTTTCATATGGATGAACCAAAACCAATTTGAAAATGTTTAAGAAGACTGCCCTGAAGTTCATGATTCCATTATACATATGTACCAATAGATACTAGTAATTATGTCGCTTCTAAGCATGCAAGACAAGTATAGCTCTTTTTTTTATAAGTTACGAGACACCTGTGTGATTAATTATTTTTGGACATTTTCACTTTCCTTATTGTCTTCTTCTTTTAGGAATGGTTTCAAGTCCTTTTTTCGACATCTTTACTCCCTTTATTTCTATTAACATTACAATCATTTATCCTTTCTGCTTATGTGTGTAAGCAGGCACCATTATGTGTGGAAGGTTGGGATGAATATGTGTCGTATGTTTAGGAAAAACGGAAAATTCAATATTTGGATCCAAAATATGACTAGAGTAAATTAAAGTCAGAAAAAAACAATCAATCTTGAGAAGACGATTATGTCAAGCCAATTGATATTAATATGGATGAAGAATATAAAAAATATCACAAATGGCGAGAAGAATAGAAGTAGAGTTGGTCGAAAAGAATATTTTTTAACTTTATTCATAAAAAATCTTAAGATTACACGAGAATACTAACTTTTGGTACATTTAAAGTATTAGTTTATTTTTAAATTAAATGAAATGAACTGTTTTCAAATATATATGCATTAGCTAATTTTTAGCATATATACATATTCTAAAAAATGATATTGAATTCATTTCGCACTTATAAAGAGACTAGTATTTATTATAAGTATGAATACATGAAGTGAAATGTTAAAATACTAAAATATTCTTATAAAGGTGAATGACGCTATTGCCTTTTTATTAAACAATACTGTAAGAATATTTCTGGACAAAAATGTAAAGCCCATGAATCATGGTGGTGGAGCATGTAATATTTTGTTCAAGAAAGAGATTGTTAGGTTGGTGGCAAAATAGATCACAAAAATAGTTACTCATCCATATTATTCATTAAAAAACGAGTCGGATAATGAATTTTTTAAAAACGGGATAAATATGAATAAGAATCATATTATCCACTTAAATATAGAATGGATACATAACTAATGAATTTAACTTTTACATTTGTAAAGACTCAAATTGAAAGTTCTGGGAGACTATGAATACTCCCAAAAGTAATTATATTCAAAAAGTCATGGATAATATGGTTACTCATATTATCCGGTGGTTAACCCTTTTTCTATCCGTATTAAATGTGAATTGGGTCGGATAATTTATTCATTTTTATATTATTCATTTTTAACCCGCTCATATTCGACTCGACTAGCCTGTATACCACTCCTAGGTACGAACAAACCTCACCCGTGGAAGTTGATAAGAAAAAAGGATATAGATAAGAATATTCTTATAATATGAAGCCTTTTGAGAAAATAGTATTCCTTTATTTCTTTAAAGCTTCAACATTTTTTTTAAAGTTGGTTCCTTTGATTCTAATCACAGTCCTCTCTTAATCTTTCCTTTCAAATAATTTACAAGATTTCATTTATTAAATAATTCTCTTCCATTAAGTAGCTATGCATCTTTTTTAGCCTTTGATTCTTCATGATTTCTGTATTACAAAATGGTAGGAACTAGGATCATTATTAATTGAGTTTAATAATGATTAATTATTATATTATCTTACTTAGTACTAAGCCCAATAGTCTAATTACACTTCAGAATTCAAAATTACAAGTGGATATTTGACTTTGGGAATGTTAATTAACAAAATGTCAAGTAAAATATAATTCATATAAGAGTTATAATTAAGATCAGATTTTCTTTCGTTTCTTCAATGGATTTGGGAGAAAGCATGTCATGAAGGACATCAAAAATAAATTACATAGTATAGAGTATTACTGTATTAATGATGCATTTTAAATGATTATTTAGCTTGTTCGTTAAAAGAACTTGTTCGTTAGCTCTTCTTCTTCTTTTTTTTTTTAAAAATTAATCCATCGGCCCAGACTTTCACCTCCTGTAGTGATAACGGTGTTGCATTGACCCCTACCTTATTTATAATATAAGAAAAAAGTACGAAAAGAGGGGTGTTTGACAAAAAAATATAGATCTTGGTTCAAATAATTAAATTTGTATAAATGAGAGTTAATCTTAGCTAACGATAATATCTCTAAGATGGAGTTCTTAAAAAAGTATCAGATACTATGTAAATATATTTGGACAGCCGCCAATATGCAATAAATATTCCAGAAGTCACAGGCAATAATGTAGCATTCAATATTAATGAATATCAATAATTGGCATTTAAATAAAAGAATGAATGGGTCACCCAAGAAAGGATGAAATCAGTGAATGTTCTTTCTAACAATGATGAGTAATGGACAATCCTTCGAATATTTGAGTTATTCTTGGATCTAGTGAAAAAGTGTAGACCAAAATCTCAGTGAAAAGGTGATGTTTGTATTTTAGCAATGAGATCCGATTCTCTTTCCCAAGTCAAAGTGTATTTTTACAAATGAATATCACATGTCCCCTATCATTATATCTTTTTTTTATTTATAGGGAACATGTTTCTAAAATTCCTAATAGCACAAGTGCAGAGAATATCCACTAGAATATTCTCTCTAATATCCTATCTTGAAAACTAGCCGTTGTAATTCTGTCAAAAGTCCTTGACCATGGCCTTGGTTCTTGTTGACTCTTCGACCACGGTCTTCCCTGATAATTAGATTACTTCGATATGTGGTGTCCCAGGAATGCTTTACTAACACCGTTTTTTACCAAAGATAGATTTTGGCCCATACAGCCAGTCCCTCCGCTTATCGAGGTCGTTCCCGGGAACGAGGTCGGTGAGTGGACAATGTTATGCATGGTACAACTCTTCTGTGTAGGCTGAGGCCGTGGTCGTGGAGGTAGGACTACGTGGCCTTCTGACGTTCGCATATTTTGAATTTTTTTAATTTCCCGGGAAGTCCGTTGGAGCCATTTGGGCCAAGGTAAAAGGTGATGTCATGACATCATGCGTCATAATGGCGCCGTTTCCTGACGCGTTGCATCGATCTGGGTGTGACCCTTGATTAGCTCCGTTGCTTCGATTTTCGTGTTAATCATGACCTGCTGTTTTGATTCCAGCGCCTCTCAACCTTATAAATAGGGGAAAATTTGTCAATTTTGAAACTCTTTTCCAACTCTCTCGTTTCTTTAATCAATAGCCTCTTCATTGTCTTCTTCGCAGAACTCTTTGAACCCTTTTGTTTCAACGATTCTCGTTATTCTTCACTCTTTCTTGCTTGTAAATCTCCTTCCTTTAATTGAACCATGTTCAAATTACCTTCTGAGACTGGGGAGGGGAGTCGTATTTCTCCCTTGGCAGTGGTGTTTCCTTCCCGCGGGGAGAATGTTTCCACCGCCACCGATGATGAAACCTTCCCGTCGGTGGAGGAAATAATTCCACGCAACCCCGAATCTAGGTCCGACTTCACCAAATCACTGGAGGCAGCGCCTGGAATCTTCCAATCGATAATGACAGTGAAGGAATTGGCGAAATTCAGGGCCAAATTCGGCATCCCTAATCATGTTGAATTGATCATGGTCGAGGGGGATATGCTGCAGGTCCATCGTCCTAGGTATTGCGCCTTATACTCCTATCCTTTCCAAATCGGCTACTCTTTCCCCCTTATTCCGTTTGTGGAGGAATTCTGCTGCCACTATGGTGTTTCTCCCGCCCATCTCGCGCCCTTATGTCTACAAACTTATAAAGATGCTTACTAAGTTTGCCGAGCTGGCTGGAGTAGAACTGACACTGCGACATCTGATACATCTGTACGTCCCTAGCTTTTATAGGGGGACGATGCTGTACCTTAGCCATCGAGGAGGCAAGTGCCTGGTGGTGAAGAAGGACGACAAGGCCGGTCGTCAATTCTGGTTGAGCTTCTTCTTCGTTCAAACTAAGGACGTCGTGGCTAATGTCAGCCGCTTTCCCGAGGCTTGGAACAGTACCTGTAAGTACTTATTTTCTTGTGTTTGACTTCTTTCTCATGCTCGGTCCTGGACTCTGACTTCTCGTCCTCTTCTTTTGCAGCCAATACCTCCCCTCCTCCTTTGGACGCTCACATTTCCTACTGGGTCAAGAGACTTCTCTCTCACATCCTGATTCGTGATTGGCCAAACTTTTTCAAGAGATTCAAGCCCGCTCTCACTTTGATTGGTAAATTCTCTTCCTTGATCGTAGTCGCTCTATTTCTTATCATGTGTGGACTTGCTAACCTAACACTGCCTCTTTCTCAGGTAGGGGTTCTCGAAGGAGCCGGGACTAGTGCCTTCTCTGCCGTAAGGCGGTTGCTGCTTCCTCGGCTTCAGCTCCTATTACGGCCGTTGCATCTTCCGTTCCGGTCTCGACCTCGGCTATCTTAACTCGGGAGCTCGTCTTTGTTCCTTTTGTGGCTCCTGCCTCCCGAACTTATTTGCTAACTGACGAGGAAGACGTCTCGCCTGGTAGTTTGATGCCTCATAAAAAGAGGGCCGTGGACATCGGGGGAGAGAGACCGACAGCCGTCGTCATAGGAGATAGTGGCCTTGTCCTTCGGGAAACGGCCACAGTGCATATTGAGGAGAGCCCAGAGGCAAGTCCTGAAATCCCTTGTTTGGAGGAAACGAGTATGCATCATGTGGGGAGGCGGCCTAAGGCGTGGTAAGGAATGACAGACTTGTTCTTTTGAGGCGCGGAGAGGCCTCATCTTCCGGGGTCGCGGCGGATGTGCCTTCCTCGACTGATGATAGAAGGAAGGTCGTCGTTGAGGAGGATGCTGGATCTGACTCCGACATGGTTGTAGATGAGTTGAGGATGATCAACGAAGGGCTTACTCAACTTGCAGTGATGTTAGAAGGGGGTTCGAGGACTGTATCGATCCCGATGGACCGTAATCTTCTTGTGGTACCGAGAATATTATCCCCTCCCTTGTCCCTCTTTGTTCTGAAGTTGAGGGTATGACCTTCAAGACTATAGATGACAGCACCCTGGCGACGAGATGCTATAGATTGCATTGAGGACGAGGCCTGGTATGATTCCATATACCCTCCGGACGAGGATGGAAAGGACGCTGGGGGCCGAGATGGTGAGGGAATTAGCGGTTAGGGTGGTGATACCGTTGAAGATCGAGCTGGCGAGGGCGCTGGAGGCCGTAATGGCGCTGACCAGTAGTTCTCTTTTTTACCTTTTGTGTATTTTTTGCCGGTGTCTTCACGAGCCTTTTTGTAAAACAATTTAAGTATATGAAATATCAAAGTTGCTCCTTGTATCTTCTTCCATTCCTGTGGTTTATTTTTTATACTTGTGTATATTTTTGTTTCTTTGTTGAGTGTGGCCGCGGGCCGACAGGTGTTTTTTCGAGCGAGGTCGTACATAATCTTTTCTTAAATCACGGCCGAGGGCCGTTAGGTGTTTGTTCGGGCTGGGTCGAATATTACATTTCGACAAATCGTGGCTGAGGGCCAGTAGGTGTTTGTTCGAGCTAGATCAAACATAACCTTTCATTAAATTGCGGCCGAGCGCCGATAAGTGTTTGTTCGAGCAGGGTCGAACATAACCTTTCATTAAATTGTGGTCGAGGGCTGGTAGGTGTTTGCTCGAGCAGGGTCGAAAATAACCTTTCATTAAATTGCGGCCGAGGACCAGTAGGTGTTTGTTCGAGTGGGTCGAACATAACCTCTTATTAAATTGCGGTCGAGGGCCGGCAGGTGTTTGTTCGAGCAGGGTCAAATGTAACCTTTCATTAAATCACGTCTGAGGGCCGGTAGGTATTTATTCTAGCGGGGTTGAACTTAACCTTTTATTAAATCGCGGCCGAGGGCCGGTAGGTGTTTGTTCGAGCGGGGTCGAACATAACCTTTCATTAAATCGCGATCAAGGGTCGGTAGGTGTTTGTTCGAGCACGGTTGAACATAACCTTTCATTAAATCGCGGCCGAGGGCCGGTAGGTGGTTGTTCGAGCAGGATCGAACATAACCTTTCACTAAATCGCGGACAAGGGCCGGTAGGTGTTTGTTCGAGCGGGGTCGAACATAACCTTAACATGAAAAAGGTGTGCTGATAAGCGTAAGGTTCTTATTGCTTTGACATTGTTTCTTTCGTTACATACTTGGAGAAAATTACAGATTTTGGGTGTTGGCCGGTGTTCCAGTCCCAGTCTATCTGATCCCTTTATTGGTTGACCTGTAGAGTATTGAGAGGTCGGCAATGTAAAAGTAACAACAATCCGACCCTCGCGTACTTCTTCTCGAAGTGTTCCCTTCGTTGCCTCGTTAAAAATCTCCTTGAGAAAACCTTAATGGGACAAAACTCAAGTGAGGGAAAAAAGAGTACGACTTGGGGGACGCTTTTTCTCCCAAAAGTTGAAGTATTTGAGGTGGCTGATGTTCCAGTTGTTTGTTAGTAGCTTTCCTTCTATTGTCTCTAGTTGGAATGAACCCTTTTTCGCTTTGGCTGTGATTTTTTACGGAGCATCCTAATTCGTTCCCAGCTTGCCTTCCCGGGAGTCTTTGCTTGCTTGAGTTTCGGCTTTCAGTACGTAGTCCCCGACTTTGAGCGGCTGGACCTTTGTTTTCTTGTTGTAATAGCATTCTGCTTGTTGTTTTTGGGCGACCATTCTTATGTTTGCCATATTTCGTCGAGTTCCATCCTTCTACCCTTATTGTTACTCGTGCCGCTTTTATGGGAGTACCTTAGGCTGGGTTCTCTGATCTCGATCGATATTACTGCCTCAGTCCCATAGACCAGAGAGTAGGGTGTCTCTCCTGTGCTCGTCTTCGGAGTTGTTCGGCAGACCCATAACACTTCTGGTAGTATTTTCGGCCATAGTCCCTTGACGTCTTCGAGTTTTTTCTTCATGATGTTTAGTTTGGATTTATTGGAGGATTCTTCTTGCATGTTACCCGCTGGGTGATATGGGGTTAAGAGTATCCTCTTGATATGCCATTTCTCCAAGAACTCGGCAGTTTTCTTTCTTGTGAACTGGGGTCTGTTATCACAATTGATTTCCTTGGGTAGGCCGAATAGGCAGATGATATTTCTCCATATAAAGGTGATTACTTCCTGTTCCCATATTTGGGCGAATGCTCCTGCTTCCACCATTTAGAGAAATAGTCAGTTAAAACCAAAATGAATCGTACATTACCTCGCCTTGTTGGGAGGGGGCCCACGATGTTCATTCCCCATTTGATGAACGGCCAATGGGAGGTGATTGAGTGGAGGTGTTCGCTTGACTGATAAATCATTAGGGCGTACTTTTGGCACTGCTCGCATTTCCTTACGTAGTCTGCGGTGACCTTCCTTTTCCATGGTGGGCCAATAGTATCCCTACCGTATGAGGCATCTGACTAGTGCTCGATTGCCGGAGTGAGCACCACAATGGCCTTGATGGACTTCTTCGAGGATGCGGTGGGTTTGGTTCGGTCCCTAACATTTCGCCACGGGGCCACCGTAAGTTCTCTTGTACAGGTCGCTATGAAGGAGACTGTATCTGGCCGCTTGCATACTTAGTTTCTTGGCTTATTTTTTCGCCTAGGAGTGTGCCGTCCTGCAAATATGAGATAATGCGATTGCGCCATTCCCAAGTTAAGTTTATGGTTGTTACCTCGATTTGTTCTAGTGATGAGTTGAGGAGGTGGACTACGCTTTTATCTCCGGTTATGATGCTTTTGGTAGCTGCGGCTAGTTTAGCGAGGCCATTTGCTTCCGCATTCTGCGCTCGTGGGATTTGATCAAGCCGGTATTCGTTGAACTCAGGCAATAGCTTGTAGATTTCGATATGGTATTTTTGCAACCTTTGTTCCTTGATTTGAAAAGTCCCCGCGACTTGGTTGACTACGAGCTGGGAATCACATTGGAGTTTCATCCGTTTCGCCCTATACTTGAGTGCTAGCCTTAACCTTGAAATCAAGGCCTCATACTCAGCCTCTTTGTTAGTCATATCTGGGCACCTTATGGACTGGCGAATTATTTCGCCTGTTGGGGAGTACGAGTCCCAATCTGGACCCTAATACATTGGATGCGCCATCGGTGTATAGGACCCAGAGGTCTTGTGTTTGGAGGGAAGCTTGGATGGCTTCCCTTTTGACTTCAGGCATTATTTCGGCGCTGAAGTCGGCAAGCACTTGTGACTTTATTGTCGTTCGCGACTGATACGTGATATCGTGCTTGCTTAGCTCGATGGCCCATTTGGCCAGCCTCCCCGATAGCTCGGGTTTATGAAAAATTCTTCTCAGGGGAAAGGTTGTGATGACTGAGATGGGGTGGCATTGGAAATAGGGTCTAAACTTTCGTATAGCTACGACCAGGGCCAGAGCCAACTTTTCGAGGTGCGGGTACCTCATCTCGGCATCGATGAGTGTTTTTATAATGTAATAGATAGGAGATTGCATACTTTCAAGGATCAAGACTGTGCTTACCGCTACCTCGGAGACGGCTAGATAGACGAGGAGCTACTCCACGGGTTCGGGTTTTGAAATCAAGTGTGGTGACGATAGGTACGCCTTCAATTCTCGCAGAGCCCGGACGCACTCGGGAGTCCATTCGAGGCTATTGTCCTTCTTAAGTACACCAAAAAAATTGTGACATCTATTCGATGACCGCGAGATGAACCTTGATAAAGCGGCGATTCAACCAGTCAGCCTTTGGACTTGCTTTTTGGTGGTTAAGAGTTCCGGTATTTCCTCAATGGCTTTGATTTGGTCTGGGTTGACCTCGATCCCTCTCTGCGATACCAGAAAATCTAAGAACTTTCCCGAGGCTATACCAAACGCGCATTTCTCTAGGTTCAACTTCATTCTGTACCATCCAAGTAAGTCAAAAGTTTCTTTCAAATGATCGACGTGATCCTCTGCCCTTTCGAACTTGACCAACATGTCGTCTATATATACCTCCATGGTCTTATCGAGCTGCTCTTTGAACATATTTGTTACTTATCTTTGATAAATGTCCCCGTATTCTTCGGTCCAAATGGCATGACCCGATAGCAATACGTTCCTTGATGGGTGATGAACGTGGTCTTCTCCTGATCTTCTTCCTCCATAAGAATTTGATTATAGTCCGAGTAAGCGTCCAAGAAACTAAAAAGTTCGTGTCCGATTGCTGCGTCGATGAGTTGGTCGATATGGGGTAATGGGAACAAATATTCGAACATGCTTTGCTCAAGTCCGCAAAATCCACGCACATCCGCCATTTCCCATTTTTTTTTTTGACCATCACTATGTTGGCGATCCACTTGGGGTACTTTGACTCCCTGATAGAGCCGTTCTCTGATAGTTTTTCCACCTCCTCGCGGACTGCATCATTGATGACGAAGTTGAATTTACGCCTGACTTATCTTAATAGGGGTTGTAATGGGTCGACATTTAATTTATGTGTGGCGATTTCCTTTGGCATGCCCGACATATCTGCATGGCTAAAAGCAAACAAATCTGCATTAGCTATTAAGAATTGACTGAATTTACCTGGTTACCGGAGTTTGCAGCCGATATAAGCCTTCTTGCTATGGTCGTTGAGGTCCAATTGAACGGGGTCGAGGTCTTCTATGGTCGAACCTGCAACCTCGATCGTGTAGGGATCCATGATGACATCCCCGGTCTCTTCTTGCTTTGACCTCGACCTTGTTTATTGCTATGCCTCTTTTTCTTTATCTTTTTTCTGTTGGGTGGCCGTGCTATCCAAGGCAATGTGGTAGCATTCTCGGGATGTGCGTTGTTCTCCGCGTATGCTGAATATTCCCCATGGAGTTGGAAATTTAATTATTTGGCATAGACTGGAGAGTATGGCTCTCATGGGATGTATCCATAGTCCCCCCACTATAGCGTTGTACGCAGTGGCCTGGTCCATGATACAGAACATCGTCTCTAGAGTCACGCCGCCAGCCTGGACGGGAAGTGTAATTTTCTCGGATGTCCGCTCAACTGCATTGTTAAAATCGGTTAGCGTGATGCAGCACGACACTATCTTATTCTCGAGTCTCATTTGGGTAAGGACTCGGGGATGGATAATGCATGCGCCACTTCTATCGTCCACCATGATGCGTTTGACATCCGTATCTAAAATGCTTAAAGTAATAACGAGGGCATCATTATGAAGAAAAGTCAAGTCGTCGGCATCCGACTCGTGGAAGATGATACTTTTTTCGAGTCTGTCATACCGTTCACGGGTG
The DNA here is from genome assembly GCA_002018475.1 of Nicotiana obtusifolia. NCBI lineage: Eukaryota > Viridiplantae > Streptophyta > Magnoliopsida > Solanales > Solanaceae > Nicotiana > Nicotiana obtusifolia. The sequence continues at coordinate 26,522 of MCJB01035855.1, read as the reverse complement.
ATAACCTGCTTGAGCTTGTGAATGGTGGTGAACTTCATGCCGTTGATAGATTCGTTGTCGCCGCTGCCTATGATCATGTTTATAGTACGAGCTGGCGATGACGGCTTTGGGGGGCCTTGATGTTCACGTCCTTTGGCGAAGTTGGCCCTCCTCTTATCGCTTAACAGATTCTTGAGGTGCCCTTGCTGTAACATGTTCACTACTTCTTGTCTGAGGGCGATGCAATCTTCTATTTTGTGCCCATGTTCTTAGTGGAACTCACAGAGGGCGTCGAACTTTCTGGTGTTTGGGTATGATCTTATCTTCGACGACCACTTCACCTTTGTTCCAAGTTTCTCAAGAGCGCAGACTATTTCTGTAGGCGACACACAAAAATTGTAAGCAGATAATAAAGGAGGCATACCTCTGTCGTTCCGATGAGTCCCTGTCTTTGGCCTGGACGGGCCTTCTTTATAGCGGGGGGAGGGTGTGATGGCCGCTCTGACATATGATTGATGTTGTTCCCTGTTAGGTCGCGGAATCGGGTGATCTCTTCTGGTTCTGTCTCTTTGTTCTTTTCTGGATTCGGCCTGTACAGAGGTTAGCCGGTGAGTTGGTCTGTTGAGGTCGTCTTCGTGTGCTCGGATCTCAGCACAATAAGCATTGTCGATTTCATCATAAGTAGTTGGAGGATACTTCATCAATCGGCTGACAGTTTTCTAGTTGCTCTTGAACCGTCCCTACTCAAATCGTTCTAGAAAGCTGCGATCGCCATCCCTTCGGATACGTTGGCAGAGTTATCCTTACTATATTAAACCGGGCGAGGAAGTCCCTCAGTCCCTCAGTCCCTCTCCTAAGGACCGCTTAATAGCAAATATGCCGTTTACGAACTTATCTGGCATGGGCTGTTACAAACTTATCGGCCATCTCTTCAAAAGTTTCTATGGAACGGGCTGGTAGCTGCGAATACCATGTTAATGCCTCTCCTGTAAAAGTTTCACCAAACTTCTTCAGTAAAATGGAGGACACTTGTTCCTTGGCGAGGTCATTATCTTTCACGGTGATGACGTAGTGAGTCACATGATCTTTAGGATCAGCCGTTCCGTCGTATATCCTGAGGTAGGACGGCATTTTGGAGGTCTTTGGTACGGCATGCAGAGCTGTATCATCGCTGTACGGTTGCTCCACGAACCTGCCGGTGTCCCTTTTTGACAGCAACTTAGGAGCGCCCTGTATCTTGTCAACTCGTTCTTAATGTTCTTTTATCTAGTCTCGGAGGGCCTTATTTTCATTCTCCATTTCTTCTATCCTCTTTAGAATGGCAGCGAGGGCGTTTTCACCTGCACTGTCAGCAATGTTGTGAGTTATACCTGTCGTTTAAGGGTTTGGTCGGTTGCACTACTCGTCTATTTGTTGTATCATGCAAGCTCTAGCGGTTTCTGCAGTCATGCCTGGAGCGGTTTTGTTGAGGACGCTTGCCAGCGTGTCGGTCAGCCATGCTTTGAGGAGCTTCTTATAGCTGGGGGCGTCCTTCGTCTATAGACGTGGAGGCCCTTTTTCCGTTGGGTTTTGTTATGATGCAGTGTGGGGGAGGCGACCTCTCTCGCCTAGGGGACGCGTTGGGCGTCGTGTCTTCGCCTACTGTTTCACAGCTTTCGTTGATGACAATCATGAGGTTAGTTGGGAAGTCACTTGTTATTTTTGTCCTTTCTCCTTGATTACCTACCGTGTAGGGTTTTGTATGCACAAAGAAAGGAGATCTCGGGGTTTTGACGTTAGTGACTTGCGTTAATTGTAGATCTAGAGGAGACTAAAAATTTAGCTAAGAAATCCTCACAAACGACGCCAAATTGTTTGACAAAAAAATATAGATCTTGGTTCAAATAATTAAATTTATATAAATGAGGGTTAATCTTAGTTAGCGATAATATCCCTAACATGAAGTTCTTAAAAAAGTAACAGTTGCTATGTAGATATATTCGGATAGCGGCGGCAATATGCAATAAATATTCCAAAAGTCACAGGCAATAATGTAGCATTCGATATCAAAATAGCAATAAATGTCGTTTGAGTAAATAGAATGAATGAGTCATCCAAGAAATGATGGAATCAACAAATGTTCTTTCTGACGATGATGAGTGATGGACAATCCTTCGAATATTTGAGTTATTCTCGGATCTAATGGAAAAGTGTAGACCAGAATCTCAGTGAAAAGGTGATGTGTGTATATTAGCAATGAGATCCGATTCTCTTTCTCAAGTCAAAGTGTATTTTTACAAATGAATATCACATGCCCCTATCATTATGTCTTTTTTTATTTATAGGTAACATGTTCCTAAAAACCCTAATAGTACAAGTGCAGAGAATATCCATTAGTATATTCTCTCTAATATCCTACCTTGAAACTAGCCGTTATAATTATGTGAAATATCCTCGACCTCGTCCTTGGTCCTTGTTGACTCTTCGACCACGTCGTTGATAATTAGATTACTTCGACATGCAGCGTCCTGAGAATTTTTCTAACACTGTTTTTCACTAAAGATGGATTTTGGCCCACATAAGGGAGACATAAACCCAAATCTCCCATTAATAAGTACCACCTAGAGATACAACCTTACCAGTACATAAAACAGAACCAACGGAGAACCATAGATCAGTAGTATGTTCTGACTAGCAAAAGGATCTACTGCCCCAAGACTAAGCATATGCATGAAGACTAGAACATACATACAGGAAATTACAAAAGAAGAGTATAAGGTACTAAGAATCCTGTACAAAAAGATTTTTAACAACTTTGTGCCTTAAATTAGGAACCTGCAGCATCCTGTCGAGTCTATAGTGGCCATTCGTTAGCTCTTCAAAGTATACCAAATTGACATTTTCCTAAATTATTTACAGTTTCCAACAAAAGAGCCAGAAGATAAGAACATATACACTAGAGCCAAGTAAAATTTAAGTAGTTTTAGCCTCTAGTCCTGGCACTTCCTTGATGTCACAATGATTAATCCTCAATACGGCTGAGAACATCTTACAAATAACAGAATCACACGAGGTATAACTAGTAACAACACTAATAAGCATTACATAATACATGTACGTGCAATCAGTAGTGAACTATTGGCCACCACAATACTAAGAAGTTGAATATATGTGCTTGAATCTTCATGCATGAACTAAAGTTGAGCTTATTCCTCTTCTAGGTTGGCTTCGTCAATTCCTCGTTCAATGTCGTCTTCGGATTCTTCATTCGTATATGTTGCAGCAATGACTACGTTAAAATATGGAATTGCAGACAGGATAGCTCGTATGGAGACTATAATGTTTTTTAACACATTAGAAACACAAGTAGTGCATGAAAAGAATAACATAATAGTGGGGTAAATATACCAGAAGAGCATTTCTGGAAGAAGTACTAAGGCCAAGAAAGAAACCATGAGAGGTGGAGAGAAATGTGTAACTTGAATACGTACGTAACCTGCAGCCCTAGTAGGACTTGGGGGAGATAACGGAACTTGAATTGAGATAAAAGAAAAAACCAAGAACAGAATGCAAATAATCCAAAACTTGATCCAAGTAAGGTTGTCAATGGTGTCAAATGGATCCCAATCCCAAGGATTACTACCTTGCGACTTTAGAATGTTCAGTATGAATAGCATGGCAAACCTAAGATCAAAGTATGCCATACTTAATTGGCGTTTGGTAATTGACTAAATAATTGAAGAGTTCAGTTTTCTCTCATATATATAGTAATTAGGTAGTCCGATTATTGTTGAACTCTTATTATTCTTTTTTTCTTTTTACTTTTTCCCCCAAAAATATGCTAAACAAGAAAAAGAAGGTTTGATGTACAAAATATTCCGTATTCACGCAGAGTTCGAGGAAGGCACATCCTAAGGGGTGTGGCATAGACGGTCTATCAGTGACTATTTTTATAGCTCGAACACGTATCCTATAAGTCACACGAAGATAATTTTGTTATTATTAAAGAACATGTTGTACCGTTAAAATATAGTAAACTTTACTTTTAGGAATCCTGAGATAGATATGCGTAAGACAATACAATGCCAAAGTAATTTCCAATCTGACACGACCAAAAGTTCATGATACCATTTGACATAATCTAGGACCACATGTTAGTCTTCGAAGATAACATTTCTAAATTTAAGGTTTGTCTGTACTCTTTAATCTTTTATTTTTTATGGAGCTGAAAACATAATATATGAAATTATATATGTAGGCAAAAAAGCACAGGGTTGGGCTGCACTTGAGGCACCCGATTACATTACAAGAGTTAGCTAAAGTAACAGAAGAAGCTAGTAGTGGCTTAGTGCCAGTATTTGACATTGGTCCAAGAGTGGATCAGTACAAAAATGATGGTAGTAGAAATGGACTGCGGTCCATTATCCAAAACGAGGAAGTAGTCACCTGTTTAAGATACTATGATTTGCTAGTTGTTCAATCTTTCAGATCAAGAGCGATAATGCTTCGGTAGTCGTACTTCAATTGTTCAAGATATTATGATTTGATAGTAGTTCAATCAATCATACCAAGAGGGATAAAGTTTTTTTGTTTATATATGTAAAACAAATTAACATAAACAAAAAAGCTATATGTGAAAACAAAAAACACTTTAGTATAAAAACAAGAATAGCTATATATAAAAAAACAATAAAAGCTTTATCCCTCTTGATATAAAAGATTGAATACTAAGAGACCATTGACACCTCTTCGTTTTATCAGAAAATTATACTGCAGAAATAGGTTTTTTTTATCTATATACTATATATTATTTTTCTAGGCTTCTTCATATATTTACTTTTTTATATTTTGACTTTCTTAATGAAATTCTTGTCACGTAATCCTAATTATCATCTTTGTCTTGTAAATAAAGTGATTGTAAAAGATGATGGTCTTTTTTCGCTCCCATCGAACCTTTTTCCTTTTCCCTCGCCTAAGAGGTGTCCCTGGGTGTTCGCATGAGTCCAATATTTTATTTCGAAAGGTTAAAGTTTTCAAGCGGAAAGAAAAAGGTTAAAGCCAAATGTGGAGTAAAGAAATCAGTCCATTTATTCTTTAGTAAATTGATCAGACGGGTAAGATGACGAGATATGGGGCCAAAATGATTTAGCTTTTTGTTTTCTCCACAAGTCAATGTAGACAGCTTTTTCGCGACTAATCTCAAAATGCTTATACGAACTAGAGAGATTAAAGAAGCAACAATGTACTTCCGCGTGCTGATGGATAACAGTCTAAAGTTGATATATATAATAGACCAGTTCATTCCACGCAATTAATAACTTGGGCTTGTTTCTTAGCTTTCTACAACATATTAACATACGAGAGCTACTCTTTGTCATGTCCATATACATTGCCTGGCGGCTGAGGCGGACCTATGTTTAGTATTATGGGGTCACTGAATCCCGTAAACAGCAGTAAAAATCTTGTATATGTATATATCTTGAAAATAGTTTTATAAATAATTTAGCACCTTAAACACTAAAAGTTTTTATTGGTTGAGCAAAATAGTGATGTTTTAAAATGCTTGATTAACCTCTGTCTGGCGAAATATGTGTTATCTGTTTGTTGGAAGTCTGCATAATGATACTTTTAATATAAAAGTATTTGAAGTATTTTTACTTTTCATTTGTGTATGAGAAGAGGTAACTTAGTTTTCTTAAGGGGAAGACTTTGGGGTCACAAATTAAAAATGAAAAAATTCCATTTGCAAAATTTTGCTTTTGAAAATTGTCGGAGGACCGAAAGAAAACAGGTCAGCAAAGAAACATAAACATTAGACAGCTATAATGATAGTAGTATAATATGCTACTAAATGTTAATTTGGTTAGTGTAATTAAGAAAAGGTGGATATAGCTTTTTATGATATCTTGGCAAGGATATATAGCTGGCAAACTTCCTTTTCAATCAAAGACCTAACCCTTTTCCAGAACTGAATACTCAGGTCAATGGTGATTGGACTAGAAAATTGAAAAAAAGAATCTTATAGTCGAGTGTCGACCATATAGTATTGATCAGGATCTGTCCAGATATAGACCTTATGTTAAATTAATGAAACAAACTGATGATAGAAAACAGCTTGTTGTCCCTTTCACGTGCGTATAAGAATGCGTCAACTGCACAACAGACTCTAGTTATACCTAAAGCGATGGCACCTTAGTGAAGAAAGACGGACTAAAGCCAATTTGATCAATTTTTTTTTTGCCAAAAATAATTTTTTGTTAAAATTGTCTAAAGTATAAATTTTAATTTAAAGTGTTTGGCCGAGCTTTTAAAAGGAATTTTTTTTTTTGACTAGAGGAGAAGCACATTTTGAGAAGCAAAAAAATAATATTTTTTTCTCAAAAATACTTTTGAGAAAAATACACTTAAAAACACTTTTTAAAAATTTGACCAAATACTAATTGCTGCGCAAAAATACTTTTCAAATTAATTAATCAAACACAAAGTGTTTGTTATATTTTTTTGTTTGTTTAGAAGCGCCCAAATAAAACAGGCCATAGGTTACAAAAGAAGAAGGGAAGACGGACCAAATGAAAAGGGAAGATGAAGACAAATCCGAGTGACCATGACAAATCAATCAGTTTCTCGATTTATTTATCAAGGAAAGCGGCAACTTCAGTCAAAAACACTCTTTGAATGTGCCACTAAAGTCTCGATGGCTTGTAGATAATATCCCTTACAGCTTTGTAAACGGGTAGTCGGACCCATGAGACGGTCCGGTCACCATTAAAATAAATCGAATAAGGAACGTGATGACAAGGAGTCGGAATTGAGGTAAGGGATTCATTGAGATAGGGTCTACGAGCACGATGCTCGCCCTCGAGAATATTAGAGCCGTGAACTCGGTATCGATCCAACTCTCAGAAGACTTCAGAGAGCATTATCGGACTACCAAACATGATTAATAAGATCGCAGCGTGGATCTCGGCATGTACCGGTGAAAATCCGATGATTAGTTAAACAAAAGATTTTTTTACCTTTTATGAAATTGTACCTAGAGTAGGACTCCATACTATATAAAAGAGGGGGGGGGGG
>MCJB01035855.1:6339-19470 GCA_002018475.1 Nicotiana obtusifolia | reverse complement strand
GGGGGGGGGGGTCTGATTATTCATTGAGCACATTGTAACACGCACACCAAGGCAATATACTATCATTTTTCTGTTATTCAAAGCTCTTGCGTTTGTTGATCAGTGTTTCATTATTATAAGCCCGAGATCGGAGACGGATACCTCATTGAGGCTGCGTTCGAGTCCAGAATCATCCTCCCCCTTATTTTCAAGTGGTTGATAATTTATTACATCTCTTATCTGTTTATTCTAGCAATCTTTACCGTTAATCCACGTATCCTTAAAACCACTTACAAATTTAATTGTTATCCGTTTTTTAGGGTAAACAGTTTGGCGCCCACCGTGGGGCTAAGGATAATAGTGGCAATTTGATACAAATTTTCATAACGTATCCTATTTTACACTTGTTATTTGAAGTGTCTTTAATTTCAGGTCAAAGTTAAAAATGTTAAACTCCCAATCTGCACCTCTAAACGTGGATGTTGAGTTCGGTCACCACGGCGAAAACAAAAACATGGTACCCAGTAACGAGATGCCCCCTGTCGATCCCAACAGATTTTCGGTCGCAGACCCGATCGATGCTAACTCACATGTGGCCATCAATGAGAACCTGCCTACCGATCCAGAGAACATCGTCCGCGGGGGAGTCCGATCGGCAGCCAAAACCGGTGAAGGAGATGAGATCAACTTGCGAGTGATCTTCGAAATGCTATAGGCCCAACATAGACCGATAGCCCAGCTGCAGAACCAAAGCCGCGCCCCCAGCAGAGTTGAGCCCCAGCCTTCCGGGGAAATCACTCATAGAAACAAATCAATCAAGGAGAGGCCGAGTGAAGCTGAACCCGGGACTAACCCCGAGATCATAAAAATGCTCGAGGAACTAACAAAACGAGTAGAATCGGGAGAAGAGAAAATCAAAGTCAATGACAAAAAGGTGAAAACCTACAATTCTAGGGTCGACAAATCCTAGGAGCACCCCCGATATTGAAGGGCCTGGATTCCAAGAAGTTTGTTCAGAAACCTTTCCCTCCGAGCGCAGCTCCGAAGCCAATCCCAAAGAAGTTACGCATGCCCGAAATTCCTAAGTATAACGGAACAACTGACCCAAATGAGTATGTGACCTCCTACATGTGCGCCATCAAAAGGAACAACTTGGAGGATGATGAGATCGAGTCCGTCCTGCTGAAAAATTTTAGAAAAACTTTGTCAAAGAGAGCTACGATATGGTATCACAATTTACCCCCTAATTCTTTTGACTCGTTGGCCTATGCTTGCGGACTCCTTCGTGAAAGCACACGCCGGGGCCATCAAGGTCGAGACCAGGAATTCGAACCTTTTCAAAGTGAAAGAGAGAGATAATGAGATGCTTAGGGAATTCGTGTCCTAGTTTCAAATGGAAGGAATGGACTTGCCTCTAGTCACAGACGATTGGGCCGTTCAGGGCTTCACCCAGGGACTCAATACTCGAAGCTCGTTGGCTTCACAGTAGTTGAAGCAAAATTTGATAGAATATCCATCTGTAACTTGGGCCGACGTATATAACCGGTATCTATCAAAAATTAGGGTCGAAGATGATCAGCTTGGGGCCCCTTCCGGGTCCGTTTATCCCATCAGAGCTATTGACAGATCCAAAAGAGACATTGATCGTGAACCACGATCAAATAGGGACCGGTATCAACCGTACATTGGAGACCGAAGAGGTAATAGGTCTGGGCGAAACCTTGTGAGAAGTGAGAGGGGAAGCGATCGAGGTCAAAATAACTGGGGACTCATGAGCAGAAGCGGTTTTGACAGGCCCATCGGGCCTAAGGAGGCGCCGAAGTTATTGGAGTACAACTTCAACGTTGATGCTGCTGCCATCATATCTGCCATCGGGCGCATCAAAGACACCAAGTGGCTTCGACTTTTATAGTCCAATCCAGCCCAATGGGACCCCAACCTAATTTGCAAATACCATGGCACTCACCGCCACAGAACTGAAGATTGCGACAATTGAGAGAAGAAGTAACCCAGTTATTCAACAACGAACATCTCCGAGAGTTCTTGAGCTATCGAGCCAAAAACCATTTCAGGAATGGGGACTGTAATAAGCAAATCGAGTAAGAGGAACCTCAGCACGTCATTAACATGATTATCGGTGGGGTCGATGTCCCCCAAGGACTAATGTTAAAGCACACCAAAGTATCCATCACAAGGGAAAACAGACTCCAGATTACGTACCAGAAGGAACCTTATCTTTCAACTATGAGGATGCTGAAGACATCGTGCAACCACACAATGATACAATGGTAATAGCTGTACTCATAAATAAATCTCGAGTTAAACATGTGTTAATTGATCCAGGTAGCTCGGCCAATATCATCAGATTGAGAGTCGTAGAACAGCTGGGTCTACAAGACCAAATTGTGCCTGCAGTCCGAGTTCTAAACGGATTCAACATGGCATGTGAGACCACTAAAGGGGAGATAACACTACCGATGAACACCACCAGAACCATCCAGGAAGCAAAGTTCTACATGATCGAAGGAGATATGAGATATAATGCTCTTTTCAGGAGGCCGTGGATTCACAACATGAGGATAGTGCCCTCGACACTGCACAAGGTGTTGAAATTCCCAACACCAGGAGGGATTAAAACAATTTACGGAGAATAATCAGCCGCAAAGGAGATGTTCGTGATCGACGAGGTGGTACCGATATCCACACTTTCGCCACCAAAGGGTCTGAGTTCGGCCACCAAGGAAGAGGCCAAATAGCAATCACCGATGCCGGCCCCAGCCAGACCAGAAAGACAGGGGACAGGTGAGGATGATGACTACGGAGTTCCCAGGTCTTTCATAGCACCCTGATGATTCCGACGCCACCAAATCAACGGTCGAGGAACTGGAGCAAGTCATATTGATCGAGCACATGCCTGATCGCAAGGTATACCTAGGCACGGGGTTAAGCCCCGAGCTCAGGAAAAACTCATTAAGTTCCTTATAGCTAACATAAATTGTTTCGCTTGGTCCCACCTTGACATGATAGGGATCCCGCCGAAAATAACTACTTACAAGCTGAGCTGGATCCGAAGTTCCACCCGGTCAAACAGAAAAGGAGGCCTCAGTCCGAGGTCAAGCATGCATTCATCAAACACGAGGTATCGAAACTCCTTAAAATAGGATCCATTCGGGAGGTTAAGTACTCGGATTGGTTAGCAAACGTAGTGGTAGTCCCTAAAAAAGGGAATAAATTAAGAATGTGTGTAGACTACAAAGACGTGATTAAGGCATGCCCCAAGGACTCTTTCCCTTTGCAAACATCGATCGTATGATCGATGCCACGGCCGGCCACAAGATCCTCAGTTTTCTCGATGCCTATTCTAGGTACAACCAAATTCGGATAGATCTGGGCGACTAGGAAAAACGTCCTTCATCATTAAGTACAACATCTACTGTTATAACGTAATGCCATTCGGACTAAAAAATACCGATGACACTTACCAACGCCTAGTAAATTGGATGTTCGAAGAAAAAATAGGAAAATCAATGGAGGTTTATATTGACGATGTGTTAGTTAAGTCCCTGCGAGCAGATGACCATTTGAAACATTTGCAGGAAACCTTCAACATATTGAAGAAAAACAATATGAAGTTGAACACGTAGAATTGCGCTTTCGGAGTCGGATCCGGAAAATTTATCGGATTTATAGTCTCCAACCAGGGAATCGAGATCAATCCCGATAAAATTAAGGCCATAGAGGACATTACCGTGGTGGACAATGTCAAGGCCGTTCAAAGGTTAACCGAGCGCATAGCCGCTTTGGGCCGATTCATTTCAAGGTCCTCCGACAAGAGCCACCTGTTCTTCTCGTTATTGAAGAAGAAGAATAATTTCTCATGAACCCCGGAGTGTCAACAAGCCTTGGAGGAACTCAAGAGGTACCCTTCGAGCCCACTTTTGCTTCATACTCCGAAGGCAGATGAACAACTGTACCTGTACTTAGCGGTATATGAGATAGCGGTAAGTGGAATCCTAGTCCGGGAAGAGGAAGGTATGCAACTTCCTATCTACTATGTTAGCAGAACTCTAGGCGAGGCCGAAACTAGGTATTCTCACCTGGAAAAATTGGCGCTCGCTTTGCTAAGCGCCTCCAGGAAGTTAAAACCATATTTTCAATGTCATCCCATTTGTGTCGTGACTACTTACCCGTTGAGGAACATAATGCAAAAGACCGAGCTCTCGGGACGATTGGCCAAATGGGCCATGGAAATCAGCGGGTACGATATCAAATATTGATGCCGAACCCATCAAATCTCAAATTTTGGCGAACTTCATGACCGACTTCACGTCGGCCCTAATACCCGAGGTCGAGAAGAAATTGTTGTTGAACTCGGGGAACTCCTCCGGAATCTGGACCCTCATTACAGACGGTGCCTCGAACGCAAAGGGGTCCGGACTTGGCATCGCATTGAAGCCACCAATGGGTAATGTAGTTAGGCAATTTATTAGAACTGTAAAATTGACTAACAACGAGGCCGAGTATGAGGCCAAGATTGCAGGTCTCGAACTGGCTAAAAACCTAGGGGACGAGGTGATTGAAGCTAAGTACGATTCCCTCCTTGAGGTGAACCAAGTCAATGGAACGTTCGAAGTCAAAGAAGAACGAATGCGAAGGTACCTGGACAAACTATAAGTGATGTTACATCGGTTCAAGGAATGGACTTTGCAACATGTACCTCGGGATCAAAACAGCGAAGCCGATGCTCTTACTAACTTAGGATCGTTGGTTGACGACGATGAATTCAACTGGAGAACGGTCGTACAACTCATGAAATCGATAGTGGAAGAAGGCCACGCCGAGATAAACTCGACAAGCTTAAACTGGGATTGGAGAAACAAGTATATACATTACGTGAACACCGGAAAACTGCCATCGGATCCTAAAGAACCGAGAGTTGTACGGCTCGGTTCAGCTTGTCTGAAGACAACACCTATTCAGGAGAAAATTCGATGGCTCGCTCGCCATATATCTGGGACCAGGAGATATCGAATATGTTTTGAGGGAGGTTCACGAAGGCACCTGCATGAACTATTCAGGTGCCGAATCGCTGGTTCACAAGATAATCAGAGCCTGATACTACTGGATCGACATGGACAAACACGCAAAGGAGTTCGTGTGAAAATGCGATGGATGTTAGAGGCATGCACCGATGATTCATTAGCCTGGGGAGCTACTACATTCAGTCCAATCACCACCATTCAGAAAATGGGGAATGGACATCGTCGGTCCCCTGCCATGGGCACTCGGTAAGGCTCAATTTATATTGTTGGAAACCCAAGCATTTGAGAAAGTTATGGAGAAAGAAGTTATTGATTTTATTGGGACCACATAATATGCCGGTTCGGAATGCCAGCCGAGATCGTGTGCGACAATGGGAAACCGTTCACCGGCAGTGAAGTGATTATATTTTTCGAGGACCATAAGATTAAAAGGATCTTATCGATACCCTATCACCCTAGTGGGAACGGGCAGGAGGAATCTACAAACAAAACCATACCCCAAAATCTTAAGAAGAGGTTGACCGGCACCAAAGGAAAATGGAAACAAATTTTTCCCAAGTCCTGTGGGAATATCGTACGACCTCAAAATCTAGTATTTAGGCCACCTTGTTCTCGTTAATCTATGGCGCCGAGGCGCTGCTCCCGATCGAAGTAGGAGAACTGAGTCTTAGGTTCCGATATGCGACTGAAGAGTCAAACGATAAGGCCATGAGCACAAGCACATAACAATTACATCACCAAGGGGGTAGTTTCCCCCTCAAAGAGTTAGACATGAGACTTACCTCACTTCGAAGTTCCATAACCGGCTCCAACGCCTTTCTAACACCTCAACTCAAATCCAAACTTCCCGAAACTAGTCAAACAACGGGCTAATTCAATCAAAATATACTCCAATTTTTACAATTTAACAATTTATGATGATTCCCAACTCTGTTCGAAAAGTCAATAAAGTCAACCCTCGGGTCCACGTGCCCGGATTCCAAAAATTTTTGAAGATAAACATTACCTGTATTGGCTAGCGTATATATTCTGCCCAGTCGATTTTCCGCACCTGCGGAACTCCTTGCGTTCCTGTGAGCCAGTTTCTGCGAGAACAATCTCGCTCCTGCAAAAGTCCACTGTCAGCAGCCCATCGCACCTGCAGAAATTCTTCCGCTCTTGTGCAATCGCAGGTGCGACACTGCCTCGCGCATCGGCGCAATTGCCCACACCTACGACACTGGCCTCACTTCTGCACACACGTAGGTGAGCTGCTCGCCTTCGCTTCTGCGAATACATGCCCAGGCTGCCCAAGCTGCTTATGCGAGCTTCACCTCGCTTCTGCGACCAAACTTCTGCGGAAGGGATTGCACCAGCAACTGAATTCCAGCAACTCCATCAAGGCACAAATCGATCCGAATCCCGTCCGAAACTCATCTGAGGCCCTTGGGACCCTGTCCAATCATACCAATCATTCCCAAAACATGATTCAAACTTGCTCGATGCCTCAAATCACACCAAACAATATTCAAACTACGAATCGACGATAAAAAATCCTTCTTAAAACTTTCAAACTTCCAAACTTCGATGAACGCATCCAAATCATATCAAACATTCCGGAACAACGCCAAACTTTACATACAAGTTACATGTCATGATACGAACCTATTCCAAGGCTCGGAACCCTAAAAGGACATCGATAACACCAAAGCCTACTTCAGACCAAACTTAGGAAATTCTTAAACCTTCAAAATACCAACCTTCCATAATAAGCGCCGAAATGCTTCCGGACCTCCTGATACTCCATATGCCCAAGTTCGGAATCATCATACAAACCTATTAGAACCTTCAAATTCCGATTCGAAGGTCGTTTACTCAAAAGTCAAACCCAGGTCAACTCTTCCAACTTATAGCTTCCGAATTTAGAATTTTCTTTCCAAATCAATTCCGAACTTTCCGAAATTAAATTCCGACTATGCGTACAAGTCATAATACATGAAGTGAAGCTACTCAAGGTCTCAAACCGCCGAACGATGCGCTAGAGCTCGAAACGACCAGTCGGGTCGTTACATTCTCCCGCACTTAAACATACGTTCGTCCTCGAACGTGCTAAGAACTGCTCCAGAGGGTCCCCACTTACCCGTGCCACCATAACCTAGTTAAGCACATTAGTTCGAGCCAGACTGAAGATTCTCTCTTCTATTTGGTCAATAAGCCTTCGAATCAAATTCCAACCTCTGAATTTCTCTACAAGACCTGATTCCAACATACGAACACCGTATCAATCACTACACACTGTACCAAAACATGATCATGCACCCATGATGACATCACACAATGCACCACATAACTCATTTGCCCAAGGCAACCTCCTCCAAACACAACAACTGCAATTTCACTGACCCGAAGCCCGTAGTATACCTCATAACACATATAAGCCCTGTTCTAACTTTCGCAATACTGCCACGATGGGAGAGATGCGTAGAAACTTATAAACACTTGCCGAATCAACAAATCATGGAGTCTCTCCTCCTAACAAGGACCATTACCTCATTCTAAACTGAATAACGATATTTGCTCTTTAATATACCTTATATAAATCTGATTGCACTGATTTCAGGTCCTATAATGTCGTCTCACCCAGTACAAGCTACTCAAGCAATAAGCCACCCCAAACACTAACCAGGACTTCATATGACATCATCGATGCGTCAACAAGCCATAACTTGAATATGACACATAAGGAGGAACGAACTCTAGAAAAGAACTACCTAGCCCGCGTAATGAATAAAACGGTCGAACCAATGTTATGAACCCTTCTCAGAGAATGAGAAACAAAATGCACAAGAATAGATATAGGGAACCGTACTCAACATCTTGTTGTTGCGGCATGCAACCCGATCCACACATGATACTGTTGTGGCGTGCAACCCGATCCAAACAACATACCTGTGGCGGCGTGCCACCCGATCCACACATAACAGTAAATAAGGGAATACCCATCAAGCCATAATACTCATACCTACGAAATACCCGAATATCGACCACAAGCACACCAAGTGCAAAAATACAACTCTGGGGAGACGGATAGTGCCATACGCTACAAAACCCAAGCACGACTACGGTACAATAAATGACCTGCATCTCGAGAGCCATCGTGCTCACATAATACCACAAGCTACACGGGATCACAACACATGTGCGAATAATCAAGTCGTCTCACAACCTGCATGGCACAATAGAGTTTCTACATGGAACAACTAACGATGGGAAATAACATATCCACCCGAAGGCTCCTCCGTAAGCAATGTTATGCCGAATAAACACATCCGACTTGATGTAGAGCACACATTCACATTAGACCCACCAACAGACATCAAGCCGATTTTGATCATATCATACCGGGCTAATAACCTTTCAAGGGTCCATAATAACCCTATCCATGACACACACGAACAACCATCAAATCCAGAACAAACTCACACAGTCCACAACCCAAGGAATAAAACGCCTCTTAGGCATAAACTCTCACATTAGCGCTAGTAACAGAATCTCCATACTTGGTCACAACAATAACCATCAAGTGGCTAACATGCCACACTTATACAATTTCACCGTGAGGTACACTCCCACGACCTTCCGCACCAGGTAGCAAACGGCACCTCCATACCACCAACTGTATTAATTCGATAAAGCAATCAAGAATTCACAAATCAATACATAAAGCCTTTTACACAGAACGCCGCTCTCAGGTGACATAAAAGAAAACCTGTTTACTCTGAACATTTGAATTCTTCCCTGCTCATCCGAGCTCAAGACATTCCTGTCAACACCAACCGCAACCTTGATCCTCCACTTTCAATTTCCAAGCCGCTCACTGTACCTATTATGCTGTTGCGCGAGAGTACAAAAATTCATCATAACCCCTGAGCTACTAGTAGAATAAGCACTTCATTGGCTAGGAACCTTTCACTTAACTTATTTCAGAAGAACCATTGCAACACACAACTATATCTCCAACCGCAGAAAATATAAACCTCAAGTCGTGGTCTAAACCGTCATAACTCTTCCAGGATCCATTTACACATAACAAGGCCATTATAATCAAATACCTTCAAATCAATCAAATTACGTCAAGCCCGCACGTACAACCACAATCACCCGCATAGCTTACATACCGAAGGAACTGATTATTGCCACAATCACGCTAATTCAAACCATTACTGATCGACCCAACTTCTTCCAATTTTACTCACCATTACTGACCGACCAAACTTCTTCCAATTTTACTCTTGACTTGTCTTAGAAATAATAATAGCTCTATTCGAGAACAAAACAAAACTCAATAGCACTCATCCTGAGTGACCCAATTCATGAGACCGCATCGTCTCAATAACCATGAACCATCTTATACCCTCCTCATGCGTACAATAGCATCTCAAACAGGTACACCCATTCTGAAAGACCTTCCGCGAATCCGAAATTATTTCTCCTATTTTTCCAATACTGCCCCACAGACCCGATGATAACATAGAAAATTCCCTAAGTATTCTTCACACTCTGTTGCAAAATCCCGGTCTTCAGCCATATAACGAACCCTTTAGAACCACTGTTGAGAGTCATCCACTCTGACTCGGTCCCGAATATAAGCCAAACTTTAGTGCGCTGCTAGCACATGAACACCCTCTTAAAGAAGCAACCAGCTGAATTCTCTTCCTTGTACATAACTTCCACAAGAAGCATAAACTCTGAGCCTTTCCAAAACTGCACATGAATCGATAAGGCGAAGTGCAGCACACATTCATCAAGTTCTTCGCTCGAATTACCCCTGATGTTTTATTTTTCTTAGTCATAATAACTCACCAATACACCGATAACTAGAAACCAGACAAGCAGACAATCATGTGCTGCAATCCTAGACGGTAGGCTCCCCCACTTAGCTTTAAGCGACAATTACATAATTCTAGAACCCACAAAGAATCCCCCTTCTCAATCACCATGATCTCACATCGTTAACCCGCCAAGTTTCTCGAAATCTTTTGTTTAGCCTTTCATATAACATTCCGGATTATCAGCCACAATCGCACACTTGATCTCATGTTAGGTGGTAAGTAGAACTCTTCGTAAAAACTTCATCAACATCACGTAACTGCTAACCTGCTTACAAGAGATAACCCACCTGTGAAATTCCACGCCAACATCTTCCAACGACGCTGCACTAGGTACAACCACCACAAAATCAGTAAACCCTTCTAAGCCCATACTTGTCCATCAATTGTGCAAGTCTGTTCATTCCCCATTCCATCGACTGAAAGTCCAACAATACACTCCAAACTCGAAGTCACATTGCATACAGAAATGATAATCAAGTTTTCACACCCCTCCTCATTTTAAGAAAACTCCTCTTTGCCATATTCAATCTTCCTCAGTGTAGTAATCTCCATCTCAATAAAAATCTGTGGACCTAGTCACCTTCCACCACGATTCCCAGATCGTTCTAAACTTTTCTCAAGGCACGTGGCTATCCTACCACATAATCCATATTCTAATCTGCCACTCTTACTTCGGTTAAACTATCTCCTTTAAGAAACTTCTCGACCTTTGCTTTTCATACTTGACCTGCTTGTAATTCAACCACCGCGAGACACCTCTCACCATGTCCTTCCTCATACTTCTCTGCCCAAATGTTGCCTCAAATCAAATCCATACTTGTAGCACCTAAACTTATAAATTGCTACCAACTCTAAACCCCCTAGAAGATCATCCTTCTCGAGCCATCAACATTAGAAACATCAATTCGATTTCAAAATCGCTACACTCCGCTGTCTCTGACAACCGCTTCTTAGGCACCAATTCACAACACTCTGCCCCGAAGGAAAATCAAAGAAGACCATAACACTGGCAAACCTTAATGCGTTCAAACGCGGATGAAGACACCACGTCGCAAATAAGAATTCCACCATGCTCAAAAAAATCAAGTCTCGCTACTCCATCAACTAAAGCCTGAACATCCATAGACCGATTGTCTTTCCACTGCGGAATTTAAATGCTTAATATCTAAATCATGCACTGAGAAATCCTTCTTCAAGTCATTCACTGCCTCAATACATAAACTACCATTTTCAACACTGTGCTATAACACGCACGAATATCATAGCAAATCTGTGTGTAGCCTCAAAACCATAGGAAATACAAATATTGAGCTGAAATAACAGAACATCCTCCCATAATGTGAGGATAATAGCCCACCCGAACATGCAGGGAAAACATCTGGCACCATCTTTGCGGTACCATTTACAACTCCTCAATGCTCAATTGATACCAAGCGCTCCATGTCGCATAAGGTTGAGTAGGAAGGAAATAAAGGCATAAGCCTGGAAGGAATCAAACCGCACGATGAGGAATCAAGAAGGGAAGTGCTCCTACAGCTCTGTAGCCTCTCGAAGATAAGTACATACGTCTCTGTATCGATCCGCAAGACTCTACTAGACTTGCTCATGACTTGTGAGACCCAAGTGAACCTAGAGCTCTAATACCAAGCTGGCACAACCCAAAATGCACCATAGGTCGTGATGGCGCCTAACGCCGCTGTCAGGAAAGCCAACGGTGATTGATCAATTTGATTACTCATTTTATTACTTTCGAAATCATGAATATTTAATAAGGAATGAAACTTAAACTTTTAAATCCATGGGAACGTATAAAATTTATAGTTTATAAGAGAAATGAAAGGAAATGAAAATATACAGAACCATAAGCATCAACTAGTATGTCCTAAAACCCGATGTCACAAGTGCATGTGCATTTATTAAGGAGTATATAATAATACAACATCTGTCTAGAATGTAAATGAGACAGGATAAATTAAATAGTACGATGGAGACTCTGTGGACTGCGACGCATAGCCTGGAATGCAGCTCACATTAAGTCTCCTCAATAGCTGCGCTTATGCGCCAGGAGCATCACTAAATGAACCTTTTAGATTCTGTACATTTAGTGCAGAAGTGCAGCATGAGTATGTAAATCAACACGTACCCAATAAGTATCTAGCCTAACCCCGGAGAAATAGTGACAAGGGGTTGACATCGACACTTATTAGTGGTCCAGTAAATCAACATGGTAAATTATAAACAGATAAGAAGCACAACAGTAGTAGTGAGGTGAAACTGTAACTAACACAATCTTCCAAAATTTCTTTCTAACGATATCAATTTCTCAATCTCATATTCTATCTCAACAGCTCAGAAATATTAAGTGTCAACAACAAATGGATAAGAAATACCATATAAAATGCAAGGAATCAGTGGAAGGAAAATCTCGTGAATATTCAAATTTCTAGCAATATAACGCACGACTTTCTTAGGTAGTACAAGCAGATCTCAGAAAGAGTGGCACTGCCGAGGCGAGCGGCCCGATCCCATCATATCGTGTACACTGTCGAGAGTCGAGCGGCACGAACCATAGATGCATCTATTATACTGCCGAGGCGAACAACCTGCTCCCATGAGAGTGTGGTACAAAATCCTACCGAGGCGTTCGGCCCGCTCCACAAGAAAGGAAAGCAATTATCGAATTACGAGACACGAGCTTACGATACAGTATATGAACACAAGGTGAGTATAACCTTTACTGTTTCTTAGATAACTTGCCAACAACTCAAGGCAATAAGGCTTGGCTTAATATATATGTATATATATTTCCAAATCAAATTCAATTATATTTTCAATTAATTAAGCCAGCAGAATGAATTCAAATATTTCAAGTATTACATGGTAAAGTTCTAAGTCTACCCGGACATAAACATGCTTTAGCTACGTACAGACTCTCGTCACCTCGCTTCTGCGACCAAACTTCCGCGGAAGGGATTGCACCAGCAACTGAAATTCCAGCAACTCCATCAAGGCACAAATCGATCCGAATCCCGTTCGAAACTCATCTGAGGCCCTTGGGACCCTGTCCAATCATACCAATCATTCCCAAAACATGATTCAAACTTGCTCGATGCCTCAAATCACACCAAACAATATTCAAACTACGAATCGACGATATAAAATCCTTCTTACAACTTTCAAACTTCCAAACTTCGATGAACGCGTCCAAATCATATCAAACATTCCGGAACAACGCCAAA